>WYDI02009852.1:0-51248 GCA_009867235.2 Psittacus erithacus
ATCAAGTCTAGCTACACAAGTAACCAACTATATTAGGACAAATAGATAGTGTTAGAGGAAAAGTATAAAACCTGTAACGTAGAAGCAATAAAATGAAGTCTGCTTATTGATCATATTGGTCTCACGCATTCTTCCCTCGCCGACGCTCCGCAATTAACTAAAACTTGTATGATCCTAGATTTAAGCATTAAATATTTGCATGCTGGCAGAATATGAAAAAAAGGAGCTCAAACCTTCTGTTCCTGTAAGTAACTTAAAGTAGCAACTGGCTGCTTCTGTTTCTGGTGCCTAGTGTTCAACACCAGTGTTTCTGTGGAAGTTGGTCCTCAAGAATCTTAATAATTTGCACAGTATCTGGTACATACTAACAAAGGTTTTACTTGTGTTCTGCAACAGAAAAGGGAAATATAATGATATAGGGTGCTACTTGATTTTAAAAGGCATATTATCTGTTGTACATAATTTTCATCAGTCACCAACAAAGCATCCTGTATAAGAAAAGAAAGTAATGGGGTGAAGATAAGCTGTAAGTCAAAAAGCAAAGAATGGTATGCTATAGAAGTGTAGCTGTTTACTTCACTTTTCTCTGTCTTGGAAAATAATCACGAGCCCTAAAAGAACAAATGTGTGTTTTACTGAACTTACCATTAGTATAAAATGCTGCTTTCATTACTTGATCTCTGCATGAAAGTCAAATCCAGTTGAACTGAAGGAAATCTGGGAACAGTACCATGCTGCAGATGGTGTTTTGGTTGATGTTTATTTGTACTAATGGCAACAATGTATAAGTTTAGTTATCCTATTAAGTTCACTTAGCTTTGAGGCTTACAAAACAATAGTCTCTGCTAGGAATAACCATGCAGTTTTAGACTGGCCTTTCAGTACACCTGTTTACCAAGTTTACTTGTAGACAAAACCAGTTATTTCCCATTAAGAGCAAATATGTGTGGAAAGCTGTTTTCTTCATGTTTGCTTTGTTGTTTGGGCCGTTGCATCACTGTACTTGACCACTTGGTTGCTTCTTGGCAACTCATTTCTTTTTCAGTCATGTTTGGATTTTAATGAAGACAGTTTTTTTTTTTTTCTTGTAGACTGTGTCAGTTGCCTTTAGATTTGCGTTAGCAGAGAAGGAGGCTTCTACAAACATAAACCACATCTGCCATTGTGCCACAGTGTCTTTTTTGGCAGCTAAGTAAAGTACGGTGTGTGTAAAGAGAAATAGGTGGTGTAGGAGTGTACAAAACTAAGAAACAAAGATAAGCGCAGTCACGGTCCTTCCTCCTAGGATGCCGGGTGATTTGGGTTGTACCCAGTTTTGCTGGGTACATTTAAAAAAAAGTTGTACAATCGTCTGTAAAAACCTGACTTTTATGTAGCCACAAACCATGGAAAGATTCAGCTGGGTGGGAGAGCCTGCGAGTGAAGTTACAGCTCAAACTGTGGCAAAACTAGGGTACTGAAAATCTTCTAGAAGGGTCAGTTAACTCTGTAACTGTTGCAGTGACTCCAACTATTGAAATACTGGGTTTAGGTTATCTTTAGAGCTAGAATACATGTCTGAAAGCTAAGACAAACTCACCTTTTTTTCAGTTGAGGGCTGTTTGGGAATTCACAGTAACTTTTGGCAAGTAGTGAGTTAGTTCTGCCAAGCATGAGACACCCATGGCTCCCACTGCAGTCAGTGCCTCTCTGTGGTACAAAACAGCTGGTGTTGATGTGATTTTTCAGGCTTGCTTTCTTCTTGGGCCATTGCTTCTGCTAGTTATGTGGTACTAGCGTTGGAAATGTCTATGCCTATCTTAACGTTGCACAACTTCAGCTAATTTCAAAATCGATCAGAAGGTGTTTTGAGAGGAAATCTGCAATTATGAACAGGAGATGAAGTTGCAAACTTATTTTTTTCCTATAATTTTTAACTTGTTTGCTGTTTTACCATGTGGTTTTCAAACTGTACTTCAATGGTAGGCTTGGGCTGTTGATTGAGAGAGACTGTATATTGTGCAACTGTGTTCATTTGCCAAAGCTGTTTTGCAGCTGCCTTCTTGCAGATGCACTAATTCTGAATGTGTTGCATGTTCAGCGTCCCCCTCTGTCCACATTTGTTACTTAAAGCAAAACCTGTCTTGTCATGCTGCTGTGAAAGAAATTGAACTGAAGGTTTCTTCTATTACAACAAGAAATAGCAAGCACCATTTTCCCATTTTTTTTTTTTTTTTTTACTATTTGATGTGTGCTATTTTACTTTATAAACTGTCTGCATTTAGTGCAAGTGGAAAGTATTAGGTCTTATAAATTAAAGTTTATTTTATCTGCTTGTGATATTTTTGTCATTGTACTGTTTACATTCTTTAAGACTTCTTAAATATGTTGTAACTTGTTTCTTTTTGAGGATGGCAAAATGTGTCTGATTGTCTTTCACATCACCATTTACTCTGTGCTGCAGTTTGGATAAGCAGGTGTGTCAGAGCCTTCAGTTTTCTATGTAAAGCTGCAGACCACCACCTTATTTTCTGGACCTCTGGTTACTGGACAGTTGTAGTTGAACATGGTTTCCAAACCAGAATGATGTTGACCTCAAATGTCACAGACATAAGGATATTGTAGTAATTTTCTCTATAAAGGATTGATGAAATAGAGTAAAAGCCACGTGGGCAGGACAATTTGTACTTTGTTTTTGTCTATAGAAGGAAATGCACTGTTACTGAACTCTCATGCAAGTTACTATGACTGTATGGTCATGGTTAATGCATAAGTGTACTCAATTAGAAATTTTACAGTCTTTTCTTCTCTCCCCCCAGCCACTTGCTTTCCTCATTGTGTAGTGTTAACTAATGGGAATGAAATCTTACTATACACATTTTCCTTCTTGAGAGTTACAGAAGGTGATAACCTTTTGGAGACCAAATAGCTCCTTGGAGTCCTTGAAGAAGCATGGTTTTCTTTATAACAAAGGCTATATTCTGCAAGGCCTGAACAGCATCTTCTGCATAAAGTCATCATAACAAGAAAATCTCAGAGCATAGCCAAGGCTTGAAATTCAAGTAAGGTTTAGTAGACTTCCTTTGAATCGTTATACAGTAGTAGTACAGAGGCTACCAAACTTACGAGTTAAAATTAATGCTCATTTTCAAGATGACAGTGAAAACAATCAGCTCTGTGTTCAGAGGGTTGGTTCACTGCTCTACAAGGAGCTTTGCCCCAGGAAGGGAGCTTTGACTTGGTTTATAAAGATCACAGAATAGGTTATCATTCTGTGCTGACTGCCTTTCTTTGCATCTGGTAACTTACTGTCCCTCTGATTTTTCTGTTTGCTCCCTCCCAGCTGATACTTGACTGCTGCAAATAAATAGCCATGTGGTTACTGTCTGCAAAAATAGTTTTTGAAGTATCTTCCCACAAAGTTACGCTATTTTATTGTTCCAGGTTTTAAAGAATTTGTCTGCTGGGAGGATTATTCTGGATTATCTGTTTTACAGTAGTGGTTTTTCTGGTGCAAACCATACACGTAGGCACTGACGCCGAAGAAAATAGAGTTCTTGCCTGTTAATGTCTTTTGGCCACCACTGCAGACCAATACCCCTTTGGGAGGTAATTATGTAAAACACTGTCATAAAACAGGAATATTTTTTCCCATCTTGCTTAAAGAATTCTCAAGTTAGTGTGGGACAAGGAAGTTCAGAAACAAAAAAAAATAACATGATTATTTTACTGCTGGAGGGAAAGTGTGATACAATGTTGTGCTGATGGTAACCAAAGCCTGAGGAACATAATGGTTTTACAAAAAGCCGCAGTTCTTCAGAGAGTGGGTGTGCTGGGTGGAAGGAGGTGATGCCAACACTACAGGCAATTTGATGTTTCAAACTGAACTTAGGTATGAATTTGTATCCAAGATTTTGAGTGAAGGTTAACTTAATGTTCACAAGGACATTTTGAAAAAGTTTCTGCCAGATCCGAATTAGCTGTCATTGTGGACTTTCTTTTTCCAAAGAAATCTGCTCTTGTTAGCAGTTGTGGAGTCTGTGTTTGTGTGGCGTGGCATATCTCCAAAGGCTTGGGAATTTGTTTTTGAAGAGTGGTGATGTAGCTATTTCTTTATTCTAGCTGATTACAAAATCAACCATCTTTGTTCTGCTCATTCTAATATATTCATTCCATAAAACAGATATAACCCTCAGTATTTTTCCTTGAAGCTTTCCTTGCCTTTGTGACATTTTCAGTTGCTTGACTAGAGGAACTGGTTTTCAAACCCAGACATTTGTATTTACTGAGAGGGATATAAAACTTAATGTTTGTGCTCTTCATTTCTGAGATTTGCCCATAGCAGGTACTGATGACAAGAAAACAGTACGTGAACTGCAGAAAAATAAGCTCTGTTGGTGCAGATTATCAACACAGATGTTATGGGTAGAAATTACCACAGTGCAGAAACCCTCTCAAATATAGCCTGTGATGCTGAAGCATCAACAGCTAGATTCAGAAATTGAAGCATTACTTTTTACAAGTAGTTGAGAGTGGCTTCTCTATTTTAAAATCTTATTTAACATCTTTGACTGTGAGCTATACCTTTTGTTGTACTTGTGTTCAGTGAAACCAGTTTAAGCATTTGTCTAATGTGTCTGTTATGAAAAAGCAGTCTGTTCAGTGACTTTTTTTTAATTTTTGAACAGCAACACATAGGAATTCTTGCCTGTCCTTGCTCCCTCTGTCCTTGTGACTGCTCTTAAGGGTTTTTGCCAATCTGCTGTGGTTTTTCAAGTGAGAAGGTCAAATTTTTCAAGCAGTCTTTCTTTCCCATTGTCATAGTAGTAGTATTGCCATACTCTTGAATAGCCTGTTTTCTGATCAGAAAGCAAGTCTTAGGAAGTACTGCATGGGCACTTATCTGTTAAATGGGTGAATAAGTGGTCTCAATTAGTGCAGAAAGCAAATAAACTGACATAATTATTTTGTTGAGAGCCAGATTTTAAATGCACCCAATTCACTGTAATTACTGATTGACTAGTTCAGTAATTGGCCACTTGTGTGGAATGTGCATCTGGTAGCCTCAGATGGCTAGTGAATGATTCTCATCTTGAAGTTTTGGGAAATGGTACACTAAGTGTCAAGCTGCCACAGACTGATTCCAAAGACAATCATTGCAGAAGTTTTTAAACTAAAGCTTTCTTCCATGGAAGTTTTTTAATGGGAAAAAAAGCAGGTTTTCCTTGCCCTGTTTCAGAATTTAGTTTCTTGGGAAATGCATGTACTGAGGAGAGTGGAATTCTTATGTTGAACACACTGTTAGTGCTCTTTTGTTCAATGAACTAGTGTTTTTGATAGTTATACCTGTTATATTTTTTAGGAATGTGCTTGGAAGAGGTGATTAATTGTTCATAACTGTTATGAGACTGGAAGTTTTCACTAGGTGCACATTTGCCTTTATTCAGTATTGTCCTTTAAGGGAGTAAGAACACCTGCTTGTCAGTACAGGATAGGTCTGAATGAAGACTTTCTTTTAGGTCTCCATATCCAACCCCCAGTATTGTTATTCTTCCACCTCCTTCCTTTCATCTGAGGTAGATTGAATTGATTTCTTTTTAACAGATTTTTAGCTATAGGTCTTTGTGAGGCTTTTTTTGCTGTGATTGGAGGAAGAATGTAAGAAAAGTTCGAAGAAGGGTGTTACTGGAATTGAAAGGGAAGTCTGCTGTTGGGCTTTGGAAAATTTTCCCATTGTGTCTTGCTTAGACAATTGTGCATGACAGGTATGGTTTTACAAGTGGCTAAGAAGTTCTCTTCTTTGAGAGGTGGGAGAGGCTGCATGGTTGCAGATATTTTTATTAGCACAATAGTTGGTGGGTTTTTTTTGTTTTGTGTTTTTTTGCTTGTTTTGGGTTTGTTTTAAATAGAGGTAGTGAATTTTGACATTCAAGGTCTGAATCTGTCAGTCTGTCAACTAATAGTGACGATATTTCAGTACTTAAAAGTACAATGACTTTCCTTCCGGGCAATCTAGATTTCCATTTCCTCCCTGCTTTGGGGGTATTCACTGTGATAGGTAGCACCTTATACGTCATATTTTAGTCTGTCTGGTTAGACTGCAAAGAGCGAGACGATGAACAACTTCACAAACCCTATGATTTTTGTTTTGTGTTGGAAGTTCTTTTTGCTTTGAATCTAAAGAGGCATGTAGTGAGGAAGAAAGCCTCACAGCCAGGCATCAAATACCCTTTCTCTTCGTTGGTTTTGCTGTATTGTACGTAATAAGCATAGCCTATAAAAAGCATAAAAGCATTTTGTTATTTTCTTTGCTTCTACTTGCTGTGAAGATCTTTTCCTGGTAATGTGACAAGTTTCCATTCTTATATCCATACTAGGATATGGATAGACTGTGAGTTCCCTCTTCCTCATAGCTGGAAATGTCCTAGTGAATGCCATTGAGAAAGGCTGTTGTAGGTGGAATAAGTCAGAATAATTGCTGTTGCTTGCAAGTTTGGCTGCGCTTTCTGTGAGATTTTATTGTCAAAAGGACTGTGGGTGAATCTGCAATGACAGTAGAGTGAAAGCCCACAGAGCTGCTGCAACAGACATAGCTAGTACCATGGATACACAACAACGTGTCCGTATTGCAATGGAAATTAAACCTGCTGTTCCTGCTCATAAATGACCGATTACTGTCAGCCTTGGCTCTGAGGTGAGTAGAATATGTTTTGCTGTTATCCACCACATTAGGTTTTGTTATCCACCACAGACAGTAGGTTTTGGGGATGTAGCTTGTACTGGCAGGGAGACTTGATTCTCTAGTCCAAGGTAAAAGACTGCATTTGCATAAGAATTCATAGAAAAAATGCTTAGCAGTAAATGGTAGAAAGGGAATTTTGGAAGCAACAAGGATATTTGAGGGCTATTAATTTGAAAGTGAAGCAAATGACTACAGCTCTTCATTCAGCTGTGTTCAATGTGGTGAGTTGACCTTTGCTGTCCACAAGGTGCCTACCAAGCTGCTCTATTACTCCCCTCCTCAACAGAACAGAGGGAGAAAATATGAAGGAAATCTTTGGGGTTGAGATAAGGACAGGAAGGTCATTCAGCAGTTACTGTCATTGACATGACAGACCCAACTTAAGGAAATTAATTTGCTGGCAGTTTGTAACAGAGTAGGATATTGAGAAATTAGAACAAAATTTAAAACCACTTTCCCCCACCCTTCCCTTCTCAGGCTCATCTTTACTCTCAACTCTTCTACCTTCTTCTCCCTTCCTTTTATCATACAACAGTATTGTAAAACTCAGTTGTTTTTTAATTTTCTGCGTGTCCAGCTCTTAAGTGAGTAGAAGGTCATGACATAACTTCAGTGCAGAAAGGTAGTGAGGCAAGACAGTAGCCAACATTTCTGGTGCACAGTTCGTATGCACATTTACAGTGTAGTAAATGTGCAGGCTTTGTCTTGAATACAGGAACTATGTCTAAGAATTAGAGGCTTCTGTATTATTATTATTATTAGTGTAACCACAGATCTTCAACAACTTTGTACATTTTTACTCCAGGTACTGTCAGCACATGCATTAAAAATGTAGATTGCTGAATGAAACAGCAGTGGTAATCAGAGCAGTAATAATAATACTAAAAATTGGAGTGTGTAGAAAATCACAGAATCATAGAAATCTAAACCAGATATCCTCGTTCTTACATTTTGGGGAAATAGAAGTGCACAGGATAGCACCATTGATATAGAATAGACAACTGCAAGAGAATGTAGTGAGTGACCTTCTCTACCTTGCCATCTGTTTGGTTGCCTTACAGCATATGTCACTAACACTTACATGGTTTTCCAAGAGTTTTGAGCCAGTGTCCTTTATTTTTGTTTATAATCTTGGTAAGGCAACTCATGGTTTGGAAGCTAAGCAACAGTGATGAGGTAACAATTTTCTGTTTTCCTTGTGACTGTCAGTCTAACTAGCTCGGGTGTGAGCTGACTGCTCTGGGCTTTTGCAGGAACTCTCTTTTAATCAGCTTATTAGCATTAATAGGTCTATGTGAGCTCAATTACTGTGTATCAATACTTACTTAGCAAGAACAGATAATTTAGTGGGCAATACTACTGGGTTAGTAAGAGACTTTGCTCAACCAAGCTGTTCTGCAACCCTTAAAGCAAAGAGGGAGGAAAACAGCAGGATAGAAGCCCCAGAAAAACCCCAACAACCCAGTTAAGTTTGAAAAGGGCAGGAAAAGAAAATGTGAAAGGGCATATACCAAAAGGGTATCATCAACACAGCACAGTAGGAATAGTTGCTCTGCTTTAGAAGAAAAGAGTTGGCAGAGCACAGGGAGTGGGCACTGTAAAGCTGAAGGGAGCAGATGGGTCTCAGCAAAGAGGGGAGATCATAGAATGAATTTAAGCATGTTATTTTTGATCTTGTGCCTTTAAAGTGACAGTGGGTAGACCAAACACCTGTTCTTTATCATCACTTTTTAGGAAATGTAAATAAGCCTAAATGTTAATTAACTTCTAAAACTTCACCTCAGCTTACTTCTAAAATATTTGCTGGTGTGTTTCCTCCGTATGCAGATGGGGCATTTTGAGGAAAATGATCTTTGTGAAAACACCTCCACAACCCTGACAACCTACTGTAGTGTAGTATAGGACAAGTTTAGGAGTAAGTTAACTTAAGAACCAGTTAACCTATTTCATTGGTATATATGTAGTACTCTTGTAACAAGCTTGTTGGGTGCATCTCTTGTTAATCTGTGTGGTGAAGGGAGACTGTTTGCTGTGTTTCGTTGTGATTCTAGGACTTCACTTTCCTTTTCTTGTGTTAGGGGAGTTTGCATTAGGTATCAGTCCTTGGAATGCACTGTGCTTCTGTAGAGAACAAACTGTGGAGGATCTTGTGTCTTTGTTGAAAGTAGGGAACTACAGGTAGAATCCTGGGGTAGGACTTCAGCTTTGGTTTCACCAGGAGGGAGGGCGATGCTTTGAGCATGCTGGGGCTGTACCTTAATAATAAATGCTGTAAAACTCCAGAAATAGACACAATACAAACTTGCACCAAGGAGCACCCCTTTGGCATGCTAAATCACTATTGTAGATACAGCTGGTGTGAGCCACATCATTACTTCACTGTTTCAACAAGCTGTAATCTGCTTACTGAATGCCTAATTTGTAGAGTCATGGAATAGTTTAGATTGGAAAAGACTTTAAAGATTATCAAGTCCAACTGTTAATCTGGCACTGCCAAGTCCACCACTAGACCGTGTCCTTAAGTTCCACATCTACCCATTTTTGAAAATACCTCCAGTGATGGTGACTCCACCACTTTGCTGGGCAGCCTGTGCCAGTGCTTGACAACCCATTTGATGACGAAGTGTTTCATAGTATCTAATCTAAAACTCCTCTGGCACAACTTGAGGCCATTTCCTCTTGTCCTATCTCTTACTTGGGAGAAGAGACTGACACCTGCCTCACTACAACCTCCTTTCAGGTAGTTGTAGAGACTGGTAAAGTCTTCCTTGAGCTTCTTTTTTTCCAGGTTAAGCAACTTGAGTTCTCTCAGCTGCTCCTCATCAGACTTGTGCTCTAGACCCTTCACCAACTCTGTTGCCCGTTGCTGGAAACACTCCAGCACATCAATGTCTGTCTTGTGGTGATGGGCAGAACTGAAGACAAGATTTGAGGTGCAGCCTCACCAGCGCCAAGAACAGGGGGTTGATCAGTTCCGTGGCCTTGCTGGCCACACTATTTCTGATACAAGCCAGGATGTTCTTGTCCATTTGGGCACAAGCTGGCTGATATTCAGCTGCCTGTTGACCAGCATGCCCACGTCCTTCTCTTCTGTACAGCTTTCCAGCCACTGTTCCTTAAGCCTATAGTGTTGCATGGGGTTATTGTGACCCACGTACAGGACCTGGCACTGACCCGTGTTGAACCTCATACCATTTGCCACAGTCCCTTGATCTGGCTGGTCCAGATCCCTCTATAGAGCCTTCTTATCCTCCATCTTCAAACTTACTGAGGGTGCACTGGATCCTCTCATCCAGATCATTGGTGAAGTTATTCAATAGAACTGGCTCCAGTACAGAGCCCTGGGAAACACTCTTGTGGCCGGCTGCTAACTGGATTTAACTCCACTCACCACCACTCTTTTTGGGCCCAGACATCCAGCCAGGTTTTTCTTACCTAATGAAGATTATCCCTGTCCAACCCATGAGCAGCCAGTTTCTCCGGGAAAATGCTGTGGGAAATGGTGCCAAAGGCTGAAGTCTAGGTAGACAGCATCTGCAGATGTCCCAGTTAAATAAAGCAGAAGGAAAGGGAGCTCTTCAGAAGGTTAGAAACTTTGTGGTGCTAATTCATACTTGACAGGGTCAGGTATGGTATGTCTCCTTTTGAAGTTTAAGTGGGATCCAGGAAGTTAGACCTGCCAGAGTTCTTTGTCAGCAAAAAGTTGGTGGTATAACAGCGTTGCTTGTTAAGCTTAATGATTGTTTCTGTGCCATGACAATATAAGTCATTCAAGTCCAGTGCTTAATATTGACCATGTTGGTAATCTGTATGCATTTATTATGTCATTGCATCTCCTAAAATCATGTTACTTGATATTGTCTTAGAAAGGAAATTGCATGACATAAATTTCAAGTCCCAGAAAATGTCTCTTACTTGGTTTCTGACCAAGATTAAAGGGCATAGCTGGGAACATGAATCCGATCTGAACTCGTGTATGTTCAGTAACACTAAACCATTCCACTTGTTGAAAAGAAAAATGCTGCTGGGGTTAAATCTGGGGAAAAAAACCAACAACCTCCTCACAACTTGTTCAGTAACAAGTTCTCTGAATATAGGCCTTGCATGTTGTCTGTGGTTGTTTTTTTCATGGGTATTTGTTTCATGAGCCATCAGGGTATACATGAGTATAAGGCTTACAAATTTACATAAAGGAAACAAGTATTGCCTTTTCTATTTGATGTTTGTGTCTTCAGAAAGTCCTAGCACTGAATTGTTGTGCTAATTTCTATGAAATTGGAACTCTGAGATTTCTGTAAAGTACTGCTAGCACTGAGCTACACAGCTCAAAGTTGCAATTTTTCTAATCATTCTTGATTACATCTTCATTTCTTTCATGTCAAGGGTAATTAAATGTTGACTAATTATAGTGCTTTAGATTTTTGCTGACAAAAACCTGCTTTAGAAAGTGCAAGTTCCTGTTCTAGTTATAGTTGCCTTCTTCCAGCCTATATTTTAACAAATGAAAGTATCATTTGGAGACTGTCGAAGCAACAGTGAAAGCAGTCTGAATCACAGCGTAAGCTATAGAATTAGCTGCCTTGAAATGGTAGTACTTAACTATGCATGTCTTTCTGTACAGCAGTTCTTTTTATACCTGCCAGTTACTTCTGCACTTATTTTGCTGAAGGCCAGGATAGCAAAGGGTTGAGCCAGAGCAAGTGGGTTTTAATTTCCATCAGCGGGATCTAGATCATAGTTCTAGTAGAGAATTGGGTGGGTATGTAATGGTGCTTCCTTCCAAAAGTTCAACAATGTTACTCTCTGTCCCTGCCATCCTGAAGTAAGGAGGAGTATATGTGCCTTTTGTGACTTCCCCCCCCACCCTACAAACCAGTATTTTCTAACTCAATTCAAGTGATGGAAATTTCAATTGCATTTCACAAAGCAGCATACAAATTTGTGCTGCACAAAGGTGAGATATGGGGCAGCCGTAAGTGAGAGATCTAGCTGTGAGTTAGCAAACAACTTAGTGTATTATACTTTATTGTGGAAAGCAGCTACCTATGGAAACTACAGGAAACTGACTGGAGCTTGAGGATATCTTTCAGAAATCTATAAGAGGATGAAGTTATGGTAATGCTCTTCAGCATTCTAAAGTGTAAGATTTGCTTTTTGGTAGGCCAGCTGTCATAACTGACTTGTACACCTAAAGTGAGCCTCTAGAGGAGTAGAGGATAAAAGTTGACGCCACTTTTGTCAGTGCACTTCTGTGGTGTTTGTTAACTTGGCACATGTTTTCAAAAGTTAAGATAAAAACTGCTTAAGATGCACCTTTAGTTCTCTTGAACTAAAAGATTTTATAGAAATTCAATCATCAGTGTCTTATACGCAGTATAGTGACTTACCGTACTAGAATGTCTGTCTCTTTTTTGGCAAACTCAATGTGCCATAGTATTTCTGTAGCAATTTTTAAAAAAGTATCACATATAGTGTTACACATTTGAAAGGCTTCTTCGCTTCCTGTGAATATATAGGGCTGTAATTTTAGATAAGGCAAAATATTCTTGCCACTTTTTGTGGTAATACTTCTTTAGTTGACTCAGAAAATAGAGAGATTGCAATGATTTCATGGGAGAGTGACCACAGAAAAACTATTCTTAGTCCTAAAGCAGATCTTGGTTTTGGCTTCGTTTGTTTTGCTGTGAGGCGCACTCACAAGCAGTTGTGAAAATCAAACTTTATTTACTTAGCCTAGCTAGTGTCTTAGATGAGTATTGATTGTTCTAGAAATTGATTTGGAGATGTAGCTTGCTGCATGTGTCTGTGATGACTATATAAAATCTGTGGGCCTGTTCTAAATGGTGGGGTTTTTTTAGTGTTAGTATTCTAACCGGGCTCCTGGCTGTGCATGTGTTGCCCGGGAAATGGGTAGTGCTGGTGTGCTCTCTAAAGCTTTGCTAGAACCCTGTACCCCCTGCACCTAGTGAGTGGTGATTTTTAAAGCATCTTTTAATGTCCCTGCATTAGACATAGAAAGCATCTTGCTGTGAGCATGAATGCTTTAATGGCTTGCTTGTGAAATTCTGTCAGTTACATTTTCTTTGATGCTGCGCTAGGCAGATCAGTTTTGCATGAGTTGTATCTTGTTTCTGCAGTTTCAGAACTGCACTTTATCTTCAGCTAATGAACAGCAGAGCCAGTCATGCACAGATCTGCCACATTCTGAGAATGGTTTTGATGATTAAAACTTGTTTTGTGTTGCTGAAGTCAAATGCTGTGTTTTCCCCTCCACACCAGTCTCCCTTCAGTGATGAGCTTTTCAAATTTGACTTCAGTTAAAACAAGAGATAGGGCCTTATAGCCTGGGTGGAAATGTGGCTGAGGTGTTGTGGTTGAGACCTCTGAACCTAGTGGGTTTTAAAAGAAAGCTTACAGTGGGTGCAATGTACAGCAATCTGTCTTTCCATTAATATTCCCACCACTTCTATTCTACTTTCTTATCTTCCATGTTATCTAAACTCTTCTCCCTAGTCACTTCATCTAATCCTTTGTATTTTTTTACTGCAAGAAAGAAACCTGGTATATGTATACAGACCTCTATTCCCTTGTTTAAGAGGTTATGTTGTTGCTAAGCATGCTGGGTGTAAAACCATCTGTGTTCAGTCAGTTTCCTGATAATTGCTCCCTGACTCCAATGAATCAGTCTTTCACAGCTCTTCATGTTTCTGAGGAGTCTGTTAGTAATCACAGTATAAAGCAAAGGTTTAGTGGTTCTGAATTTGGACTGTCGTTCTTGGAAGCTAGGGGACATCCCCCCAGTTTCTCCAAGCTCTAGTAACAGGTATAGCATCCATGTGAGCTTTTACTCCATCTGAACAGTGGAAGTGTTTTCTTCAGAGGTACTGGGAAAAGGTCTCTTAAATGCTTTTCAGCTACAGTTGGTTGCCACAGTTTTGTGTGATCTGAGAAGCTATGCAACCTAAATCTCTTGAATAATGAAGTTCATATTTCTGTAATATTTTGGACAGTTTTGAGCAAGAATATTGGGATTTGAAGAGGGATACTTTCTATTAACTCCTGAAAGCTTATCTGTAGGAAAAGGGCAAATCTAATATCTGACACTCATAAAGGAAGTTGAGAGATGCCCTGAGACTCTTTGCCTTAATCTGAGGCGATACTCCTGTTCCTAGTGGTCTGCTGCTATTTTGGAAAGAAGCTTAGAGGAAATACTGTATGATATAGCCCTAGATGAAAATTACTCTAAAAATAGATATTTGCTTACCCATTTGAATGCTTTTTGCTAAAGACTTGTTCTGTACCTTCTAAATTTCTTTGAAGAATAAAGTCAGTAGGAAATAAATTTAAAGAGTTATTTGAAGGAGAAGGAAGATGGGCAACAGTACAAATATTATTATGAAAAATTAGCAGAAATTGAACTTAACATTTTTTATTTTTAGGTGTGATCTGTGCTTTGGCTGAAATTCACTTGTTCATCTCTTGTCTGTCTTCCTTAGTTTTTCTGAGTACTTAAAAACTTCCACAGAAATTATATACCTTCTGAAGATTATTAAACATCAAAGCACCTGTAATCCTTAATACTCCTTGTGTTAGTTTCCCTTCCATACTTTATTTCCCACAAGTTATATGCAGCTCTTCCTGATCATAACTTTGTGTGAACGTACTTAGTTTTGAACTAGCCTGGATGCCACTCCCATGATGCTCTGAGGGAGTTATGTTTTGTTTTTCTTTTTAAGGCTGTCAGCTGCAAAATGATGTTTTTGAAAGTGAGTTTAGGCAAGCTGAATAATGAAAGATGTGACTTCTAATGACTGTCAGATTACCTAGTTGGAAAAAAAAAAATCACAGATTAAATGTGTGAGGAAACATAAGCTATTCCTATTGCGTCTGTGTAAATAGTGCTCTAGGCTAAGCAGAGCCTGGATATTGAACATAAAACTTGACATTTCAGATTATCAGATAATTAGGGGATAAGATGTACGCAGCCCACCAGTTCAGTGAGGGGAGAAATTAATTCATCCTTTACAGTTAAGTGGAGAAAAATGTTTTCCTTAATGTGAAGGTGCACTGTTCTTAAGTGTTTTGTTCTGTGTATTTGCCTTCTACTGACGTGTGGCAATTTCTAGTCTATGTCCATTGGCAAATCTGAGACCAGCAGAACCTGATGTTCTACATGTTGTCTTGTTTTAAGAACTTCAAGGGCAGATGGTCATTTTGCAAGCAATCCTTTTTTGGGTCCTCTGCTAAGATTTTTAGTTGAGCAAAACTTCTCTCGGAAACACTGTTGAATCTAGTTTCTTGCTTGCTTTTTCAGTAAAAGTTAGGTTAAACATGTCTTTGAAGTTTGTATCTCTTGAATCTGTGAAATCTACAGTGGTTTGGATTCCTGGTTATAGAAACATTTGTTCAGAGCCCGACTGATAAATTAAATGAAAGCTCGCTTTCTTAGCTTAAAAAGGAAAGGAGCGTGGTTACTTTTGAAGATTCAGGGAGGCTAGGTTGCCTGGTGTAAAATGTCTCTCTGGAGCTTGTAATTAACTTCTTGCAAAGGTTTTCCCATTAAAATGAAAATAAGGCGCATAGAAGTGAAAGAGTCTTTCCTTTTCTAACTTTCTTCCCTTGTGCTGGCAGGAGAAAAGAAGTAGTAGTTACTTACAATCTATTTGCAGATTAGGGTTTGGAGTGTAAAAGTTTTGTTCTTAAAGTTGCACCAAATAGGCAAATTTATAGGGTACTTCGGGGGTGTGTGTGTGTATATAATTAATTTTGTCTTTCTCTTATCTGGAGATGCCTGGTATCTTGACTGTATCTATGTGTTTTTCCTTCCCTTGAAACTGTTGCATATATATTTGTAGCATAGTGCTGTGTCTTTTAAAGCCATAGTACTTCTTGTAATCAAGGTGTCTGAAAATAAGGCTAACCCTTATTGCAGAGAACTAATAGTCACACGAAACAATTACATTCATCTTCTAAAAACACTATTGAATTAGCAGCTATCAAAATAGTAAATTAAGTGCTGCAATGCCAGTTTCATCTTTGCAGTACCTTTCTCTAAATCTGCAGAAACTTAACTTCTGCATAGATCAAGAATTTCTGTGTAGGTATAGTAGTGTTTTCTTTGTTAGGAAAGGTTGGCTTCACAAAAATCATCCTTGAAGTACTGGGAAATTCCTTTCGTTGTCAGTATGAAATAATTAGTATCACATTGTTTGGCTTTTAGCACTTGCTAAGTAAAATCAAATTAAATTGCACATGCTTATTTGTTTCCAAAATAATAATTTTGGATGTTTGACAAATGGCCTTGCCTTTGTTCATGCATGCTCTTTCTGGGATAGTTTTCCCATTAAAATGAAAATAAGGCCGCCTATGAATCTAACCAGAAAACTAACAAAGTAGCTTTGTATTTAAGTACTCTGAGAAGCAAGGGTCCAGTTGTGTCCTCAGGTGTCTTAGACTCTGTAGCCATGCAAGTTAAGAAAAATCCAATTTTTCATTTTTGCCATGATATTTCACTGCTTATTTGAGGTAAGGCCATGGCCCTGTGCAAGAACACATGCTGTAGAGTGCAAGATCACATGCTGTAGAGTGCAAGATGGATGGCAAAACTGACTGCTGGGCTGTCTTTTGCTTTTTATGCTATTTAACTAGATACTTTTTTTAGCTTCCTGTGTGCCAACAAGTGAGTCTGTAGGCCATGCAATGTAGGCTGTCTATAGGAAAGTGAAGGGTTGCTTGGTTTTGTATTTATCCAGTTGTGTTGATATGATGGATGGCAATGAAGGAGTATATTTTCCTAACAAATCATCTATTGCTGATAAGCTAATCAGATATCAGGCTGAAGTTCTATTAGTCATGAATAGCCTCCCAAGAGGGGAATGACATGCGCAGCAAACACAACTGGGGAGCACATGTCCAGGCACTTTGGTTTGTGAAACAGTTAAATGTCATCAAAACTGCACAGAATTGATTTGGCCAGGCCAAGTGTAGCAGTGGAGCAAAAGCTGATGCTGCTTGTGACTGCAGTAAATTAATGGTAGACAATATGGTTGGAGGAGAGCAGTGTAGTCCACCATGCTTGTTGCTTTTAACCAATTATTCCTCAAAAATAACTTGATTGGTTGCTCTCTCCCATAGGCTTTTTCAGAGTAATAGCTTCCTGGCAGAGAGCGCAGTTGCGCTGGCAGCTTGGAGCAGGCTTACATTGCCAACTTCTGCATGGTGCAGAGGATGGCCTGTGGCCAAGCAGGGAGCTGTGAACTCTCAGGATAGTTCTTCTACGGGTCATTGTGAAGGCACTGGCATGAATTCTGCCCAAAACGCAGCCTTTTGAGTTAAAAGGAAAACTACCATTTACTGAAGTTCTTGTTTGTGCTGGCAGATTGGCCTAACATTTTAATGCAGCTCTTACTCTTCAGTTAACGCATCAGATATGAATCATGTTGCAGTACATAGCTGTCATGCCTTCATTCTGAAGCCTTATAGTTCTTTTGAAAAAATTGTCAGGATTATCTGTTCTTCTTTGTTTAAAAAAAGAAAACTCAGGGAAAACTCTAAATGTAATATTAAAGTGTGTGTGTATAGAGGCTTCAGCGTTGGGAGCAGTTTATATAGAAATGCTTAAAACCTTGTTGCAGTGCTGAAAAAGTATGTAGAAAGCCTAGAATGTATTAACTGCATGGGAAAGCTAGCTGTTGTTTTTACATTTGACAGTTCTGTAATATCTTTAAATAATTGGAGTAATGTTTCTAGTATGCATTCCTCCAAGGTTTTAAAAACAGAAGTTGAAAATCCTTTTCCTTACAGTCACCTTCTCAAGATGGAAAGGAATGTTACTAGGAAATATTTCTATGTAATAAATTAGGAAACTCTCAGATTTGCCAAGCTATTCTTCAATCATCTGTAAAGCGGAATTGTCTCAGCAAGCAATGCCTTTATTGGTAGACCAAGAAGTATATCTAGTG
Source organism: Psittacus erithacus (assembly GCA_009867235.2). Taxonomy (NCBI): domain Eukaryota; kingdom Metazoa; phylum Chordata; class Aves; order Psittaciformes; family Psittacidae; genus Psittacus; species Psittacus erithacus. Next base: position 17,683 of record WYDI02009852.1, read on the forward strand.
TACTTCCACTACATCTTAACTTAAACCATGTAGCATTCAGAACGGGAATGCTGTCAACCCACAGATAAGCATTCACATGGAAACTTCAGTGTTAGCATGTTTCTTGCATTTTTTCCTATCTTATTTTGATAAAGTACTTCTTCTTGTTTACATCTATGAATCTTATCAGTAGTAATTTCATTAAGAATCATTTAAGATGAAGATTCGTTTGTTTGGTTATGAATCATTGGAAGACTAATACAAGAACTTGATAAGATCATGAGTGGGAGTAAGCGAAAGCCAAACCTGATTTTCTTGTGCAGCAATGAAACTTGGCAGCCTGAGGATTCTAGACTTTTCATTTCTTTATTAATACATTTGTCATGATGGATGACATGTGGTATATTTTTCCAGGACAACAGAAGTATTGACTGCCAGAACAGCTATTTCATTTTCTGTTCTCTCCCTTGCAATGCTTTTTTGGTATGGAAGAAATATCCTTCCATACAGTTTACTGGCTGTGCAACAAAAAACCTGTTCAGCTTATAATTTTTTGTTAGCCAAGGACTTCTTATGCATCTGCTGTGGCATTTGATTTATCAAAGTACCATGAGGGACCAATGGAAAAGGAGAAATAGTTGGATTTTTTTGGTCATATTAATCAGTGTTGCTGTGTAAAGTTCTGTAGAACAATTAAGAATGATATCTCATAGCCTGTGATAGCTTTTTGGAAAGATGGGCTTTTGAAATGAACCTTTTTTTACTTTGAAGCAGAAATCTTATGATGGAAATCTAGTTTGTTTCCAACAGATTCTTGTTTTTGTTACAAAAGTTCACTGCTTACTGCTCTTACAAGAAAGACTTGTTTGAAGCTTTACCCATAAGCAGTAGGCAGCTGGAAAATTAATAAGACAAGTGGTGTATTTCAAAGTTTTGTATCTTTTGAAAGTGTTAAATATGTACTGTGGCTTGGTTTTGCCCACCCCTTCAGTTTCTATAGTTCTTGTGTGCATGAAATCCTTTCAATTTTTTTTTTTTTCTTTTCCAGGGCAGTTTTTTATGTAGAGGATAACATTGTGTTGAGAAAACACATCCCTTCTTTGGGATCAGTGTAGGCATCACTAAAATGCAAGTGTGTTTACTACCAGAAAATTGAATTTACTTACTAAAATGTCTTGCATATCTGTCATCTTAGTCAGCCTAACAGATGAGATTTAATAGTTCTTCCAGTGGCTTGAAAGAGAGCAAAACCTCACAGGGCACAAACTCCTTTACTTCTAAGCTCTCTTAGAGATTAGGCCATCAAGAGATTCTCCTTTTGATGATTCAAGTCTGCTACCTTTCCAGGACCATTGCCTTCCAATTAATTATCCATATATGTTATAACATTTCTGCTACAGTGTGCTCTTGGATATGCTAGCTCTGCTATGTGAAGACCTGGTGTAATTGGTCTATCAGAATAGGCTTTTGCAGAGTGTCTAGGTTCACGTATCAGTACCTGCATGCTCTTGAGCTTCAAAACTTTTAGCTGGGTCATAGCTGACGTAGCTGTGCAGCTTGGACTCAGATGTAATGTAGTGGTCACTTGGAGATGTCTGTCCCTGTCTTTAGTGAAAAATAAAACTGATAAGTGGTGTTCTGTTGGCACTTGGTAAGAGGTTAATTGATATCTAGATGGAAGGCATGAGAAACTCTGCTTGAAACTATACTCTTAATAGTTTTGAGTCATTTCTAGGAGCTATGTCCATCAAAGCAGAGCTCTTCTGTTGCCTGTTTGGCGCAGCCATGATGAAGAGCTCCTGGAAACGCACACTCTTCTGTGTCTACCAGCTCTGCTCATTTGTCTTCATGTATGTCCTTAGTTCCTGCTAGTTGAGTTGATCAGTGCACAGGCTAATCTTGGTGACATTGTGTGCATGGTAAAACCAGGTCTGCTTTTCTACATATTCAGAACTAGATATCCAAAGTGCATTAGCAATGAGCTTTAAGGGTTTTTTTAAGCTGTTTTTCAGCTGTAACTGGACATATTGCCAGTGTGCATGTATAACACAGCCTTCCATGTGCTGAACCAATGTAGAAAGTGAATTAAGAATGCAAACTGCAAAAAGTCTGGTGTAAGAGCAGGGAAAACTAATTTTAACCTTGTCCGTCATTTGAAAGCAGGCATGTCCAGTTTGTCAGTAGTGCAGAGGAGGAAGGTGGTGGTGTTCTTCCAGTAGCGCTGTCGTGTGGGTTCCCTGAGGCTTAGTGTATTTCATGCTTTCTACACTGTATTTCTTTCTTTTTTTCCTTTGTATTTTTTCTTTTTTTTTAAATCTAGCTACAGAAATTCATGCTTTTAGTGTTTGACTGGCAATAAAGATTATTTTCTTCAAAAGGTTACAAGATTTCAGTATTGTGTCTAGAAAGTTCAGAGCCCCGAAGCTTGTACTGATCTTCAAGAAAATCGTTGTCATCAGGGATGCAGTTCTCCTTTTGAGTGGTTGAAAATGCAGGAACTCAAAGTTAAGTAAAAATAACCAGTATTTCATTTAATTTCCAAAGGAATGATTTTGTTTAAGAAAACAAATATATTTACTTTTATCTGCAATATGCCTTATTCAAACAGTTATATAGTTTTGCATTTCACAGCAGGTTTGTGTTTTCTTGATCCTGCTGGTGCAGAGCTCTAAGTTTCTTTTCATTTTGGAGAACCATTTCTTATGATTTCTTCTACCTTATAAAAGTTTATGGTAGAAATAATCCCAAGATGATTTTCTTTTCCATAATTAAACCTGGGTATGAAGCTTTTTTTTTCTTTCTTTTAATTTTTTTGTTATGTTGTTTTTTTTTTGTCCTTGGATGTGTGTGTTGAGTTTTATGATTAAACAGTATATTCTATTTTCCTTCCCCCCTGCCTTTTTTCCCCTCTAGACTGTTCCAGACAAGACCCTTTCTTCTGAAAAATCTCTTAACTCTGCTTCTGACACTTCTGCAGGTTCTGCATTTTCCTCAAATTCCTTTTTCTCTGCTCTCGCTACACTTTCCTGGAATTTAACAAGTAGGCAGAAATGACTGTACGTGGTTAAAAAATTAGAAGCGATATCTTTTGTTCAGAAGAGAGCACTCTTGATACCACAACTGAGGGCTGATAGATTATGTTCTTCATATCACTTTTTGTGATCCTGCCCTGTATGCTCACCCTCCTTCATGTGGTCAAGATCTTCTATATGAGGTAGTTTTCAGTGGTGGTGGCTAGATCTTTCCCCAGAATTGTCTCCGATAATTGCCATCAGGTATGTAAACTGTTTGAGAGGTACTTTGTATTTTAATTTGAGAAGAAGGTCAAGGAAGAAAAAGCATACAAAATCCATTAAGAAAGAAGCCTCTCTTTTATTTTAAATCACTCAACATAGAAAAGTGCATAATAATAAAATCAAATTAACAAAACCTTTTAATCCAGAAAGCTAGCAGAGTGCAGGGTGGTAGTAAAAATATATTAACATGTAAGGAAACTGGGCTAAGAAATCTAAAACAGGAGAGGAAAAATGTAGTACTTCAACCTGCAGGTGTTTAATGTGAGAAGATACAGGTTCATCCCTGTGTAAAGGGACACTAAAAAATACAAGGTGCTGCTTGATATTCAGAAGGCTTAAAGCATGGTTGCCAGTAAACTGTCTCTGAATACTAAATTCAGTAGACAAGTCTGGAATAATTGTTATAAGACTTTGTATCCTAGACTTAAAAAAGTATACTCTGCTTTTTATTTGAAGTCATTATTCCATAAATACAATTTTACCATTGATTAAAACAAAAAAAAAAATTGTGAAAAGCAGCACAAAATGATGTTTGAAAATCTAAAAATTGAATGGCCTTTTTTCTCTTCAGATACACGAGCAGCAGTGGTTTGTAGCTAGTGGAATAAACTGCTGCTTAAGACTGAATCAATATTTTCTATTAAAGTGAAGTGTTAACTGCAGTGTATGAGGTTGTGTGTAAATTTATCTTTGCTTCTGGTACGTTGATTTTGTAAATGGAAGGTCTTCCTGTGTCCAAAACTAGTAGATCAACCTGTCTGTATATACTGCTTCAGGCTTACTGCCACCAGGCAATGAACCAAGATTATTCTCAAAGCTGTTGTTTGTAGTCATGTGTTTAATAAGACAGTCTTACTATTGTATCTGAAAAGCATTTCAACTAATAGCCTGATTAAAAAAATCATAATACTTATAAAGGTGTCCCTTAATAGAAAAATCTATGATTCCTATTGTAGACAGTAGATTTTAACAATTATTCAATATTCTGTTGGTTTTCACAAACTTAAATATAATTTTAAAATTCAGAGTTTCCATTTTCATCTGGCAGTTCACTTATCATTGGCAATGGGCTAGTTGTTGGTTTCAGTAACTCCAGCCAAAAGAAGATAATTCCATTGGTAGTCATGAAAGCAGCTGATGCAGGAATAAACCCAACAAAAATTTTGTGCACAAGTATTCTAAACCAAGTTGTTATATTCTTATGCTTATAAGTGAAGCTGTTGCCCAGTTGCTTTAATCAGGGCATTTCTTCCTGTATAAGAAAGCTTAGAGATTACCTTTATGTACTCTCAGCATTATTTATAAATATGTGACATTGCAACAAGTAGTTATGTGACCTAAAATGTGGGTGTCTTGTAAGTGCTTTGCCTCAAGTGCTGATGGTAAAGAAGTAAAAAAGCATGAAAAATTGTAAAATTGGTAGTTGCTCGGTGTGTAGCTTTGAAGCTGTAGCAGAAAATGTGTCAACCATGTTTAACATTGTTTCAGAGCCAAGTTTGGCCATCCGAATTTATAATATACAGGGTTTTTCAGGTGCACCTAATGCTGACAGCAAGCAACTCCTTTTAATAATGCCAACAGTCAAAAACATTTGGAGAAATTGAAAGGGGACAACCTTGTGAAATACAGGAGTGGAACAGGTTTTGATGTTAGATTGAGGAAGTTGAGCTGTCAGCTTTCAAAAGCAATGTAAGAAACCACTGCTGTAACTTACTACTGTTTGTGTTGCAGCTTGATTCAGTGGCACCTGATCAGTCTGAGCATCAAAGAATTCAACTCTGATTTAAAGGACTGGTACATCCTTGCAGAAGAGAGAAGTGTGAGTGCATGAATGAAAAGGAAAAAGGGGAAGAAGGTTGGAAGCACCAAGCAATATTGCTTGGGGTTGGCAAAAAGTACTGGATACTTGGCTTTTGGAAAGTAACATCCAGTAGCTGGAGAAGTTAATAGGTGTTTCTCCCTCCTTTCCCCTTTTAAATTATTTGTGAATGTTGTTTTTAGTGTTTGTGTAAGTTTAGGGGATTTTATCTTTCAGAATTTTCTTTAGCTCTTCATTTTTTTCAGCTCTAATCTCAACACGTGAATAATATCCGTCAAAAGAACAGCACACACTTTTAGAGCAGGTGACCCAATCTGTGTCTCTATTTTTATGTGTTTTTCTATGAATGCAAAATACATGAGTTTTCAAGGAGTGTAAGTTTTTAATAATAAACCTTTTAAAGTTGCTTTTACCTGAAAGATATGTATCCAGTAGTAAGAATTAAGTGTCAAAGAAATGCTTGTTTGGATTGTTGCTTGGTAGTTCTGGTGGTTTTCTTCATTTTCTTTAGGAGTCTTTAAATCCGTGTGTGACTGTTTTTTAGACTTCCTCCCTACCCAGCAAACTCGTTTGATGGACTGTCCTATCCTTTATTTCCTTCTTCTTCTCCCTCCTCGAGCTTTTGAATCTGTTGTTCAGTTAAAAATGAACCTTAATATTTCATCTTTATCGATGTCATTGAAACCAGACAATGTGGCAGATATGGGCAGATCAGGTTATGACTTCCCTGAAGGGAGTGGCTGTGTTGAGAATTGAAATATTTATAGCTTCTTGTGGGTTACAATTACAAAGCCTAATTTCTCATGGCCTTAGCCTATAAATACTGCTGCTTGCGTAGGTCTGTTATCAGTTCTATTCTGTTACCTATTCTAGTCCTACAGAAGTCTTAAAAATAATAGTGGAGCTGAATTTAGGCTGTAGCTCAACTATTTGGCCATATGAGTAGAATTTAAGGAATTTTGACAGATCGTATTTACTCACTACCCTAGAAATAGCTTTTAAATTATTAGTCTGTGTAAATGAGAAGTATGGCTGTGCTAGATACAAGCTCTCTGAAGCTTAGTTTCCTTGTATGCTGCAGCTCAATATTTCGGTGCTTTTTTCCAAACTGCAACCAAAATGGGGTAAGAAATTAGGACAATGTGTAGGTTTTTTTAAGATCTGGTGGCTCTAAATTTTGGATAGTGTGACTAATCTAAAAATCGAAGCCAGTTAACTAAACATGGTTTATTTATCCACACTATCCAAAACAAGTCATTAGGAAGATGCGAGTACTTGAGCTCTTCTGACTCATGTAGTTTGAATCCCTCCAATTGTTTGATGAGCAATTTGTTTCTTATTCTCTCTTCTAAATCTTTTAGGTGTAAAAAAGTGTTTTAGGACTAAAGAAATATCCAGAACAGTTGTTTTGGTTTGGGTGTGTTTTGTTTTCTTTGTTGTTGTTTTGCCTTACAGGATCTAGCTTTCAGGTTTGAGATACTAGATGTCTACAGCTATAACCTGTTGATCTTGGAAATGTTGTTGTTCAGCCTTTTAATGAAAAGACTGGCTGATGAAGCTTAACACTTGTAATGCCTCACTGTGATGATGAACTACAGATGATTTGGAGGAACAATGATGAAGGAAGTAGTGTAAAAAGCCAGTGATACAACTGTCTTCAGTCCTACATGGAGTATACTGTGTTATTACTTGTTCCCTTCATTCTCCTGTTGTCCCAACTGTTGGGGCTGGACAGCTGTTACATGTGTTTGTAAAGGATGACCTTGCTTGAAGTTCTATGTAAAATGAGATTCTGTATAAAAGAGAGATTAAACAGTGTCTGCAGTCAGTAAAAGTGGAAAATACAGCTGTAGTAATCTGAGTGCACAGTCCAGTGTTGAAATATTTTTTTTGTGAGATAAGATGTCTGGTAAATTTAGTGAACACAGTGGCGCTTCATAATGGAGTGTCAGACTGATATAAAGACAAGTGATCCCCTTTGTAGTTGGAAAGAAGGTTGCTATCCTGTAGAGATGATGTTCCAGTCAGACAACAATTGGAAAGAGTAGATGAGTCAGATTTCAGGTGTGGAGTGGTGTTACTGCTGTGCAAAACTGAGGACCGCATCTGCAGTGTATGCAAGGGTATAAATAAGCCCTGTGTTTTCAGATGAATAAAGGAAAGAAAATGTGACTGTCTCAAATCATATTGTGTGGAATAGCCAATACTGAAATTCTCCTTTCCCACCGCTTCAGCTATTTCATTGTCAGTCGTTCTGCTACTGTTTTGACTGTTACAGAAAATGAAATGAAAAATGATGAGAAATTAGAAATATTATCATATTAATGACCTCTTTATTGTCATGAGTAGTGTCATCTTTAAAAATGATTTGTAGTGTTAGATACTCGCTGCATTACCTGACTGTGTCTTGCTTGATTGACCACCACCATGTGAGTAAGTTAGTATGTTCATGTAGAGTAATTGAAGTATTTCGAGTGGCACAGTGATCTTCCTCGATAATAAGCCTGCTGGTCAGTACAAGCATCAAACTGGTAACCATTTTCTTAACTGGGGCTAATTTGAGATTTGGAGCTGCCTTCTATTGTATAGGCATGCATGATATTTCCTGAGTGTCATGTATTCCTTACTCCTTCATCTTTAAGGACTTTTCTAATCCATATGACAATGTATTTTGCAGGAAGTTGAACATGCCATTTTATTCTACCAGACTTTTTCTTGTTGGTAGGTTTGAGAACCAGCACAAAAGCTTTCTGTGCTGCACCTGGTTTAGCTGTCATGCTTGGCTCAGCCTTTAATTCTGGCTTTCCTTCTCTGAGGTCAGTTTCTATGATAAGGGCTCTTTGTGAAGGCTGTGTGAGATCTCCACAAAGGGTGCACAGTTGGTGACCTCTCCTCTGAGGGACTGCAGATGAATGGGCCATAACTTGAGCAGGATTTAGCCTCTTCTTGCTAGGCTTTAACATCCAGAAAGAGGTTTTCCACCTCTTTTTAGAATGAGGTTAACTCCAGTGTGCCTGTATAGTATGAAATCCCATTCCAGCTTTCTGCTTTCAAGTGTGCAGGATTTCTGGGATGCTTCAGTAAACTTCCCAGTTCTTTCTAAACATCTTCCTCTTGGTTGTGAAAACTCATTTTCCTGTGAGGAGGTTTGTATATTTTTAGGATTGTCTTACAACTGAAGGTTATGTTCTCCCAGGTTTCATAGGTACATCTTGTCCACAGTGGAAATCCTGAGTTTTGCACACAGGACCTAAATCCTATCTAAAGGGCTCAATTTTATATATTTGGTATAAAATTTATTTGCATAAAGCTGCTGCTCCCCTCTGTGCCTCCCCATCTGCCTTTGGTCATAGACTTGCTCATCTGCCTTGCTCAGGACTGAACAAACGGGATCCCAACATGAAGGAATGTACTTTCTCACAAAAGGGCAGGCAAACTAATGAAATGCAGTTTGGAGAAGATAGGAGTGTGCTAGGAGCAGAATGCACAGCAGCAAGGTGAAATGCCTGATATCCCTTCTTGAAGCTGTGGGTCTTTTTTGTGTCTGAAATTCTGCTAATAAGAGTGCTGTGACATGGGTTTCCTGTATTAGCATTAGTTTGGGTGTTAACCTTAGGCAAAAAAGCAAGCTTCTTCCCTCCCCCAGTTGATGCCTTATTGCAGAATGGTGCTTTTGAAAGGTAGAATGTTGTATAGCTTTGTTCTATATTGAGCAGAGACACAAAGATTTGCATTGCCTATTTCAGATACAGATCTTAGTACTGAAATCTGGCAGGCAGCTTGAAGGAAGTATATATGTCCCTTATCTCTGTAGTGTATTTGTATACAGGGGTTTGCCTTTCACACTTCTTGTCTGGTTTGTGGTAGGCATTTGTTTCAGTATGGGATTGCCTATGGTTTAGTAGTCCAGAGTATTTCAGATGAATGATGTTGTTTAGGTCCTTCAAAACTGGCAGATGTTATTGGCAATTACCTGTGTGAATTTCATACTATGGAACCTTTAATGTTTGAATGCATTAGTAGGTAACATTTACTGTCAGCGTTTTTCCATTGTACTGAAGCTTTATAGTTGTGGACAGCATTTTTAATTTTGATTTTTTCTTTTTATTTATTTATTTTTTATTTTAAAGCGAGAATCTGCAGTGAAATACTGATGCTAAATACTGATACTGTGTCATGTGCCCAGACCTGCAGAGACTTGTCTGTAAATCCTAATGTAGGGATGGAAGAGAAAATATGCAGGGAGTTATGGAAGACTGAAGTCATCTGTCAAATGCAAGCTTTTTGTAAGGTTATTAAATTAGAGGAGTTACTAAGTATTTTTTCAGACTTCTGGGACTTATGCCATCTGTGTTCAAAGGTTTCCCCCTTAAACAGAGGTAGAAGGAAATAATTCCCTTGTTCTTCAGTGTCTCTGCTTTCTGAATCTGAAGATTAACCTTCTCCCCCTTTTTAAAAGGTAGAGATTTGAAGTCAGTCTCACATTTTGTTTTTCTGTTGTTTTCTTAAAGAACAAAGCAACACTTTTGCAAGCTGTGGGAAAGATCCAAGACACAGCAATTTTAATCCCCTTTTCTCAAACTATGTTTGGTTTCCTTACATGCCTGCAGTAACCTTCTGTTAGGGCTGAGAAAATATGGTGTAATGTTGTGTTGCTTCATTGCATTATAACCCTGCAGATCTGATCCAGCAAAACACTCAACCTCTTAACTGCATCTTGTTTTTCTTTTTCTTCCCTTTTCCTCATCCAGGGTTGTTCTCTTGGATTCAATTTCCAGTGTGGTTTTATTTTAGTAGCCACCTCGTTCTCTTTACTAACAAAGTGCAGACACAACTATCACAGCTGTTTTGCCTTTAGATATACTTGTGTTTCTGATAAACATGTACGCCTTTGATGTGAGTTACATTTGTAGGTTTAAATAAAACAAAATTAAGCTGAAAAAGATTTAGTTCTAATGGCTTTCTCTTTCTGCTCTCTGTGCTTCAAGATATTTGTAAAGCTATGGGAGTTTTTTTGCTCTCATTTTTCCCTTCTGCAGCAGCTGGTTATTGCATTGCAGCTGAGGGATTGCCTACTGCTGCCCTCAGAAGTATGTAGATGGAGAACTGGAAATACCTGGACTGCTGGAATAGTTCAGTATACTTAATTTTTCGGATGCATACATTTTAAGTTGAGTTCTGATTATTTATTCAGTCCTTCACTTTTAATTATTTAACTCCAGTTTCCTGGACATCCAGAAAATAGTAAATATTGAACCAGAGCACTATACCTTTTGGTTTCTTTGCTTTGCCTCCCTTCACGCCATACCCTGTAGTAGAAGAGGTTTATCTTTTCCTTTAAAGAGTCAGTCTTATAGCTAAGAGCAAGCCGTGATGAGTTGAATTCAAAGAGGATTAGGGACAGGACTTTAAAATGCAGGCTAATTCATTGGACGCTTCTGATATTGTAGAATTAACAAGAGGTGACGTTAAATCATGCCTGAGCATTTGTTGAAGTAATTGCATTCTTTCAAGCAGAAAAAATTATAGTGGTTTTGAGTGATGGGTGATTTAATGTTGTAACTAAACTTGTAATCCTTTATTTGTAATGGGAACACCCCTTTCAGTACTTTTTTCCCCCTGCTACCCTGACTGCTGCTTCCCTTGCATCAAATACATTGGATAATTTAGTGGCTGATCTTGTGGTTTAAAAAAAGGCCAACCAGTGAAACAATGCATCTATACATCCCCCCAGCTTACTGTCAAGTCAGCCAAATGAATGGGATCACCTAATCTGCCACACCAGTATATAAGGGGAGAAGTAGGGACTGTCCAGCAGCTCAGGATGGAGATGTGGTGAAGTGTGAACAGCCTCTTTCAGCAGCAGCATCTGGCCTTTAGAGTAGATGACTTGTCAGGGTAAGCAGCACTAGCTACATGCTTCCTTTGCTAAGCATTGCAGAAGTTTAAGATTATACTGTCCTTCTGGTTTCTTCCTCTTGCTGAACTAGTTGCTCCATGGGACCTTTTGTCTGCTGGAAACAAAATCAACTGGAATTGCTAAGCAGCGGTTTAGTCTAATCTCATTAATTTTTTGAATGACTAATGGGCCAACCATATCTCTTGGATCTGAATTGGAGTCTGTGTACTTGTATTTAGTAAGCTACTTGAATGTTCAGATTTTACGCCTTGAAAAGTGCTCAAGCAAGAAAATGAATGCACATAGTAATTCTCAAACAAGAGCTATGGATGGACTTTGAAAGAAGCACAGAGAGCAGATACTGTTTGTGAATCAAGCCATGCCTTCCTTTTGTGGGATCTGTTGCCCTTTTTCTGCCTTTTCTCATTCCAGAAACTTGTAAATTAAAATAATAATAATAATAAAATTAAAAAATATTCTATGCAGATGTTATGAAGTGTGGGAAAACAGTGGGTACCAGATAGGCATGCTAAAATTAATACTGCGGTCTGAGTATGTACCTCAGAACAGCTCTTAACCCATGTAAGTCATGTTGACAAAATCTTCCCTGGAGGCAGACATACCAATAAGATGCCTTTAACAAGTTGCAAATCATAAAGTTTTGTGGTGTTTTCATGCCTTTTTTTTGCCGTTGCAGTTTTTTTCCTGGTGTATGTATAACAAATCAAATCACTCCATTCTTTTTGATTGATGATGATTTATGATTAATTGATTCTTGGATTTTTTCCCAATCTAGTGCAACTAAAAGAGCATCGTAAACACTGTTTTTGCTGAGTGTGCACTTACTGTGTAAATCATGGAACTATGTGTCTGCACTGACAATAGTTTTGGAATAGAAGGCTGTTACAAACATTATTTAAAAAAAACCCATGAATAAACTGTTGAAATAAATGTTTTATTTTATCTAAGTCTTTCATTTGGGGAAGTGAAATTGAGTGATAATAGACTTGGATGTTATCTGGATTTTAAATAATCATTGCATATGTTTTGTGATGTTTTATTTTCACAGTTTGTGGCATGTAGTTCAGACAAGTGAGATTTGGGTGGTTTTTTTGTTGTTTTTTTTTTTTTTTTAGACATGATAAATTCAACAGGAAATACTGGATACTGCTTCTGACTCTGCTGTCATGCTCAGAGGTGTTTGTTGCTTTCAAAGTTACTGGTGCATTTGAGAGTCTGCTGCTCTGTCAGACCCAGTACCCTTAAATGTTTCTCCTCCCCCACCATTCACTCTGATACATGAACCACAGGGATTGAATAGTCTTGGGGAAAAAAGCCAAACAAACAGTCCAAAACAGCAAAGCCTTTTAATGGCTCCTCTGCAGTATTTCTGTTGCTTTCATGTTCTTTCTGGTGTATGAGATATGCTGCGAAAGTTGGGGCTGTTCAGTCTGGAGAAGAGACCTCAGAGCAGCCTTCCAGTATCTGAAAGGGACCTACAAGGATGCAGAAGAGGGACTCTTCATTGGGGACTGTGGTGGTAGGACAAGGGGTAATGGGTTAAAACTTAAAACAGGGGAAGTTCAGATTAATTATAAGGAAGAAGTTCTTTACTGTGAGGGTGGTGAGGTACTGGAACAGGTTGCCCAAAGAAGTGGTAAATGCCCCATCTCTGGTGGTGTTCAAGGCCAGGTTGGACAGAGCCTTGGGAGACTTGATCTAGTGTGAGACGTCCCTGCCCATGGCATGGGGGTAGGTAACCGTTCTATGATTCTATACCAGAAATTTCAGATAAAGCATTATTTTTGTCTAATCCATTCTGGGTTTATAAAATGTCAGGTTTTATAGTTGTTTTGGTATAGTGTCTAAGCTCTAAAATATGTATCTTGCCCTAAGTAAAGGTAAAATTTACAGAGAATGTTGGTCACTAAGGCATTTAATTTTGTCTGGAGACTACAGGTTATAGTAACTGGCATTTCAGGGTGTTTTAAGTATTTTCACTGAGAGTGTACCTAAACATATTTCCTATATATGCAGGTATGAAAATATGATCTTGATTAGTTTTTCCCTCATTTTTTAAGAATTTAAAATAGCCTTTTTGTATGCATAAGGGGTGTGTGTGTCAGTTCACCCCTGCCCTAGTCAAACATATGAAAGGAATTTGCCCTTGACAGCACTTTACTTACACTGAGTAAAGTAATAAGAATGAAAATTAAGTGATCTTTGCTGTAACAGTTTTAGACATTACGTCTACAAATCGTAATCTGTTCTTGCAAAGTACATACATTTTCAGTGTTTTTTCTGTTTATTTATACTTTGCTTCTTGGTGTTCTTGGAAATGTCTGTTTTACTAATGCTAAGAAAGTAGGCAATCAAAGGAAGTCAGCATTTGTTTGTGGGATGTTTTCTGCTCATCTTGCTTGTAAGAAGCAGCATTTCAGGCATTTTCAGAGCACTCTTTATCTCTGTTTCATACAAAACATTTTCGCTGACAAGGGAACGCATGGGTGTCCTGTAATGTAATTACATTAAGTTGCTAGAATGCTCGCTTGGCATGTAGGAAAGCTGGATTAATTTACTATAGCAAGAGAGACTTGGAATCATGTTTCTGAAGACTTCTTGGAAGGCAGCAAGTGAGCATTAGGTCAGAAAGCAAGCCAACAGGTTGGATCCTATCCTCTCCTGAAGTGTCTCCTGGATTAGGAGGAACAGGGGCTTAAGAGCCTGCTTAGCTATTCTACAAACATCTAACATGATGTAATTAAAGATTCTAAACGGAATTTGGGGGGAATGAGGGAGTGCCACCAGCAGTAGCAAGGAAGAATGGGCTTTGGCTGTAACTGCGGCTTAGGCAGTTGTCTGACAGCTCGGCTTTGAGTCCCTTTCTTAGGCAGATAAGCTCTGAGGAGCCCTCATGCTTGGTTTAGAGACCTGAATTGTAGCCGACATTAAACTGCTACAACTCCAAGTGCTGCTCTACATAACGTCAAAGTTCTTTTGTGTATCTGACCCCAAGTACATGATCATAACAGAAGTACATGAACTGCTGAAAGGAGTGTCATCTGCAGCAAGAGCACCCCTTCCAAAATCAACTGATTTGCCTGATCTGTACTGCATGATGCAGCAAAGCCTTGTATTAGGCCAGCTGGATCAAATGATTCTCTTTGAAGATGCTGCCAGTATTCAGTTTCCTCTTAGAAAATCATCAGTAGAAGAAAATCTGTCTGCAGTTGGCCCTTGGCCAGCATCTTAAAAGCAAGTACCAAACCAGATATTAAGCCTTAGCATGTATTTTGTCCCATGAAGTGACATTCTTCAATTATTTTATCTGACTGTATGCTGCCAAGGCAAGTAGACCTTGGTTTTATTCTGTGTAATTCCCCACTTCATGTATTCTGTGTGAATTTCTTTGAAAAATTGTGCTGGTACATGGTGATGAGCAAAGCAGTTGGTTTGATGTGTGTCTAGGACAGGTGGATAACTTTAGCCCTTGTGTAGTGCTCTGTTGGGTAGCTTGTGCAATGTTTTCATTTGCCTCTCATCTTTCCATGGAAGAGATGTTGAACAGCTGCCTAGGCAGCATGGGGTGCAGTCCTAGCTCCCAGCCATCTCCTTTGCCCAAATGTTGCATGTTGCTCAGCATCTGGGTTGTCTGTGAGAGGAATGGCTAGCATTGGAGGCACACTTAGCTCCCATTTAAGATGTTTCCAACCACGAGAGCTTTGCTGAAGTCTCTGTTGACTTGCCACTTGTAAGGCGTGTGGTATCTTAATATATCTAGTGATATTACATGTTGGTAAGTTGTTCTCTTGTTGATGGAAGCCAGTGTAGCATAAAAATCTCTGCCATAATGAGATCTAATACATAGCAGTTAAATGTCAAATCCATGATACTTGAAACTGTAATTAAAAGAAAAAAGCATTGGAAGACAGAAATAGGAAAAACAGTAGTGGTTTTAAGTGTTTTTTATATAGGAGTAATACCTAGGAACTTGGATCAGTTTAATATCTCTTTTACTGTGCCAAATAGAACAATCGATAAAATGCTAATTGCTTTGCAATGCTTGTAAGGAATATAGTAATCAATGCAAATAAATATATCAGAACCAGAAAGGGAAATGGCCTGCATGAGCTAAGTAACAGTAATGAAATTATCCACTAATATACATCTGCGTGTAATTACTGCTTTCTAAACTCAGTTGGCACTAGTCTTGAATTTCTTGTTGAATATGATCGTGTCTTGTTGTAGGTGTGTAGAAATGCTGTAAAAATGTGTTTGAATCTTGCTTTGCATTTGTACTACCTCATCCTCCCTTTCCCCTCACCAGTCAGAGCAGCTGCAAATGTGTAACTAATCATTTCCTGAAAGAATCTTTCAAGTTTAGTTCTCGAAACTGGATTTTCATATTGCATCTTTGTCATATCTCACATTCAATCTACAGTCTTACTTGAGTGGGTGAGTTGAGCAGGGAAAGAAAAGTGGTAATAGCAAGGCTTGTAAACTGATGTAGGCTTTCTGAGACATAGAGAGTTTATTATATCCTGAAAGGGAATGTTGCTGCACTTCAGTGATTAATCAGCCTAACAAAAAAGCCAAATAAACCCCTAAACACCCCAAATTTATTCAATATAACCCTATTGAATTGTGGTTATGGTTTGCAGGGATATTTTAGCAATTTGGTGAGTAAATATGCATCGCTAACTTCTGAGGTTTTGGAGTAGCAAAGGTATTTAGATAATCTAATTTAAAAATTACATTTAGTTTAGATATATTTGGCACATATAAAACATTATTACAATACCGCTGTAAGATTTCCCACTGAATAGAGTCGAAAGGTTGCAGTTTTGTTTCTTTGCATGTCATCTGGTACTGAATCAGGAATTAATGAGAAGCAGTGACATTATGTATAAAATTAATGTATGCCAAATCCCTACAACGTGTGCCCTATAGCTAGTGTGTACTTTGTTTGATGTTGCTGTATGTATCCTGGCATGAGAAAATAGCTGCATGAGAAAATAACTGCATGATTAATGAGCACAAACATATTACTCTAGGGGCATTCCATGTGTATCTAATGTTTGGTTACTGTCTCTGCTAGTTTGACATCTACCGTTTTTATTTTTTCATAAACTCAAAGTACTTGCCCAGGCGTACTTGCAGCATTTACATATTTAGGTTGTAGCCTGATATTGTCAGCTTTCTTAATGTTAGGAAAATAGTATTTTAAAGTATTAACTACTAATAGTATTAATGTATTAATAGGATTTTAGTACAGAAAAAAGCTTTAGCCTTTCCTTTTTTAATTTTTATTCATTAAATCTCCCTCTTGTGCTCTCATGATTAGAGCTGTGCCTCCTCTTAAGTGATTTCAGTTGCTTTCAATCTTGCCTTGAGCTTAGCTTTTTGTATGACTGTCTTTTGTCAGTGCAAGCATTGTTAATCTTATACCAAGAAGATTACTCGTTAAGTGCAAGCAGCTTCTTAAGATCACATTAGAAACTGGGATTTTGTCTCATTCCAAGCAAGCTGAAAAAGCAACTCTGTTCCATGATGATGGCAACATGGGAATGTCATTTGACCCTGTGATTCGTGTGTTGCATCAAATCAACATGCTGAAGCAATTAAGTCAGAGATGTAAAGAAAGTGGCTCTACCTATGTCTGTGGTTTTAATGTCTGCTTTCTTCTTTTATGCACCTGAGTTCTCTGTAAAGGATATACCGTATTGTTTGCCCCTAAAAGGCATGGTTTTTCCACATGGACCCGAATGCTTTACTGGGTGAAAGTTAGTGCTTACAACAGAACATCACTTTTAGCTACTTAGTCAATTTTAAAAATAATTAAAATAGTTTTCTTTTGGGGAAGAAAAATACCACAAGCTCCTAGTCTAGGTCACAAAGGTTTGAGGTTAATAACCTATACTCTGTTGTCCTGGGAGGCAAGTTGAACATCTAGCAATCTGAAGTGGGAACTTTCATCCTGGTGGCTTGGCTTACCTCAGAAGGTCTGAAGGCTGTACCCAAGTAGTGTCCTCAAAGCCATACAAAATGGCATTTAGCTGTAAGATCTGAAGTTCACCTTTGGTAGTTGTGTTTTGTTTGGGTTTTTTTTTTTAACAAACAAACAACAAACTCCAGAGTGAAAGAATTTGATAAATAATTATGCTTAATAGTGCATATTCCTCGTCTGAAAGGATTAATGGCAAGGGAGAGTTTTCTCCTGAAGCCTTAAAGAGAGGGAGAGAATGAGGAAGCACTCAGTATTTTTTGTATAAGTAAAGGAAAAATCCTTGTAATTTTTCTTTTTCCATTGCTTAATAGATGTTTTGCATTTATTTTTCAACTTACGTAGGTATTTTTTAGGCTCGTTACAGTAATTTGGGGTAATGAAAAACTTTCTGGAAATTTGCAAAACCTGACCTTCTCATTGGGAAGATTTTTCTTCCAGCTACAGTTGATTCTTAAGTGTTTCAATAGTGTTGCTATCTTTAATATGATGCACAAAGCCAAATAACTAGTGAAATACAATGTTCTAGAACCATAGAAAGCTTCTGTTTCAGTGCTCTGGTGAGACTCCGTGCACAGTGGCAGGCAGATTCCCTCACTAGCATGAGACATGATAATTTTCTTGAAATGTACTTGTGTGTTTTTTGGTAGGTGTTTTGGTTTTCCTTGTTGCTGTTGTTTTAAATCTGGAAGTGAAATTATTGACCTTCACAAGCAGTGGCTCAGGGCATGTACCACCCTGGTGAAAGATAGTGCAAGAACCTAGACAAATTCCTTCTTTCTAGTATCCTTGATGCATGGTGATATGAAAACCACACATTTCATTTTTTAACTGACTTAGTGTTTGGATGGCTTTTTTTATCTGAAAATGATGAACAATAACAAAAAAGCAGTATTCAGTTTTGCATTACAGTATTTTGGAAATCTCATGCCTTTTTTCAACTTACTTCCAAATATTGGTGCCTAGGTAATGTAGACACTTAAGCTGAATTTATGTTGTAAAATTCAGGCATACCTGGGGACATGCTGAAATGATATAATTTGTGGTTGAAATGTTCCCTAAGGTAAGTTTGGCCTGTTCCAGCCACTTACTGTTTTACAAAAGGTATTCCCAGATGAGGCTTAGGAACTGGGATGGCAAAGACAGCTTACATTGTGCACTTTGTACACCATTGCCCTGTTCTGGAGGCTATGACAGATTCCTAGAAGAGATATGAACTCTTCTGCACTGCTTGGCTTTGTTGCCTGCTAATGTTTTTAGGTGCACTTACTTATTAGTATAAGTATAGTATTGTATCTTCTTACCTGATTGTAGTATGGATGTCTTTAGCAGGGTTGTGCAAATAAGACTGGTATTATAATTGGTATTTCGTCAGAGCAGATACAGAAAAGGAAACAGAATTTCCTTTGGCAAATGTGTAAAAGCAACAGAAGCTGATGGCGCTTAAATCAGTTGGCTAAGTGTAGTGTGCAAATCGGCATACAGTTACTAATTACCTTCTTACACATACTTCTCTGCTTCTTCCAAATCCATTATGGGAGAATTCCAGCTTGATGTCATGTATTTTTGTGGTAATGAGCATACTAGTGCGTGTGTTTTTTTTTCTTTTGAAAGGAAAATGAGATTTACAGATAGGTATTATCAATATTGCTGGATTTACAACTCCATAGGAGTTGCCCATGAAGCCCAGAAATGAACACATGAAAATAACAACTTGAAGATCTCTTGAAAGTATTTTCTTAATAGTAAGACTGCCGCTCTAGATATAACTGCTAGATAACCTGACTGTTCTGTTTGAGAGAAAAAGCGCTGTTCCTTACTTGAGTAAGGCTTTCTTCAGGCTTTGGGTTTAATCTTTTTGCCTGTGTTGCTCACTTGAGTGTTACTAATTTATTTATTTATTTATTTGGAAGAAAACTCCATCTTTCCTGATAGATTTCCTTCTTTAAACATTTTCTTTTTTTCCCAAATAAGAATTGCTACATAAATTAAATGCAGAAACTGTGTTAAACATTTGGTCTGATTTTTATTTTATTTTATTTTATTTTGTTTTTTCAATGAATGGAAGAAATCAACCTTTCCCTTAAAATCCAAAGTTAGCTCTCTTGGACCACTTCAAGTTACAAAACTTAGTTATTGCTGTTTGCTTTGAAAACACAAAATTAGATCAGTTAAGGAGATTATTTTAAAGATTATGTACTTTTTTCAGGAGGACCCAAATGATATCGACCCAAAAAGGAAAGACGTGCGTGGCAGTGATGGGGAAGACAAAGCACAAAGTGTGGAGACGCTACCTCCAGGTATTGCAGTAACATTTGTTATGAAAGATGTACAGCACTAAAATATTTATTATTGAAAGCCATAAAACACAACAGTTGTTTGGATTGTAGTCATTCTTAGTAGTTTGGAAATGCTAGGGTTATTTTAGCAATATGTGCCACTGTATTCTTAAAGCTTCAGCTTCCTTTTGTCTTACCTGCTTCACTGCTCCTTTGAGTTTAAAACCCATAGAGAATGTGACTTTTTGCTAGTACATTTGTAGTGTCCTGCAATAGGCTTGAGGTGATGTAAAAGCCCTGTGTACAAAAGTAGTCAATTTCTCTTGATGGTCAGTGCTGGCAGGCAACAGACAAGTTGCCTTGGGACTGTGCTTCTGACTGAAGAGCCAGCCAAGGTTCATACTTTTAGTTTTGTCTAGCTTTTGATGGGGCAGATTTTCCTGAGTGTGATGATGATGTACCTGATTTTTCTCTTACTTGCTCATTATTTGTCTTGTGCTGGCAAATAAGAGCATCATGATTTTTGTTTTATTTGAGTGAAATTGTCATATGCCTTGAGGATGAGCTAGGAAAATCAAGTGTTAAGGAATCTTCATTTCATGTGACTGCTTCCATAAACTTTTGCTGTTAAACTGTTTTGCATCAATGAGATTTAATATGTAGCTACAACTGACATAGTGAGAGAAACAGAAATAGTAAAATGGAATTGAATGTTTTACACTGTACTGAAAAGTTTACCCTACAAAAAGGACAACTTATGATCAGATAGCTTCACAACATGTTTTACTTTTCTTCGATTAATCCTAATGTTTGGCTTACAAATTTATCTTAGCCAAACATTTGAAATATGATATCATAGGTCTTGAAGAGAGAACTAACAAAGGTAAACTTTCCTTTAGGCAGCTGGAAACTTCCATCCACAATAATGTGTGAGGTATGCTTTTTGTTTTACAGGCTTGGATTCCTGGAACAGAATAAGCTGTTTGACATTCATGACTCTTTTCCTGTAGCCTTTGGCCTACCTTGTCTTAGCTGCTTTCTGGAGAGGGGAAACAAGATTCTGGTTATATATGTATGCTTTTTTGGCAAAACTTTTACCTTGTGTATGAATTAGGTAATAAATCCTAGAGAGCTGAAGAGCCTGGCTTATTCAGCTTGGTTTCTGGAAAATCTTTTAAAGTGTTTTTTTTTGGTTTTTTTTTTTCCCTTGACAGAACTCTCTGCAAAGTTGTTCCTGGGATTATAGGTCAGCCAATTTTGCACCTTTCAGCTACTATTCTTACTTCCTCTTTTTTAATGTTTATATATTCCTGGCCAAGCTCTATACATTTCTTGTAAGACTTTCCTTTCCCAGTTGCCCCAAAGTAACTACTCAAGTATTAAAAGAAGTTGGAAGGGTCACAGGCTGAAAGGGAATGATATCAGAAGCTGAAGGGTTGAAGCTAGAAGTAAAATTAAGTGTAAAATTTAAGAAGTAAAATTAAGAAATATAAAGTAGAGCAGGGCAGTGCTTTTCATTTCATCTGTTGATTAGTAATCTCTTATGGCTTGATTTAACACGCAGGGGAATCATTACTGCAAAGTAGGATGAGAGTCTCAAATCAAACATCAAAGGCTACATGGGCAGAATTATACACTCAAATCACTATTTTGATTTTTTTCAATTCTTGTAGGCAAACTTCTGAATCCTTATGGTAATGAAGCTTGGAATTCATGTTTCTGTAGATTCTTTGCATTTTTTCTTTTGTTTTAAAGCTAAATGATCAAATTTTAGGAGGGCTTTAGTTCAAAACTTTCTTGCTTTTTCCACTGAAGTGAGGAGACCTGTAGTTTAGATTTCAGTGTTATGTGGGATGGTGTCTTCAGAACTTCTCAGATTTAAGGGACTGTTTATTATGTTTAAAATGGCTTTATATGAAAATAAAACTGTTGGGGTTTTTACCTTCTGTACATCAGAGCGTATCTATTCTTTGTCATTTGGTGACTCTCTGCAGAAGTCTACTGGTTTGTGAAAATAGTCGTGTTAGCTTTTGTAGTTAGAAAGACTGACCCTGGATTGTCTGCATGGATAACTGAAGCAAAACTGTATAACCAGTTCTGTGTAATGACAGGAGTTTCAGCAGTTTAATTAAACAGCTCTTTTTGTTATTTAGTAAAGATCTGGAATCTCTTAATGCGTATAAAGCAAATTAATCTTATTTATAGTGAGTATCCTACTGCTTTTAAGCTATATTGAGTAAGAGGAGTGCAAGCTATTTAGGGGATTTTGTATTCATCTCTTCCTACTCTTTGTTACCTACTGCATGGCTGTGTGAAGATTTACCTGCTATGCTTTTATTTTTGTTTTCTGTCTCACTTTGAGTTGTTCTTACGGTCATTTATCTTTTCCCTAATAGATCTGATTCATAATGCGCATTGTTGACAGGGTTTTCTACTGGATCCAGAATGAGGCTTTGTCTCATTCTTGACTCCAGAAGCCAAATTCACTTGCTCTTATAATCCGTCGGCTGTCACTGCTTTTTGGTAAACTTAGCCGTATGAAGTAGTCTCCTTTCTGCTAAGGCTTACTCTATGCTTTCTGGATTAGTGTCTCATTTGCTGGTTTTGTAGTCTTGGAAAATGGTAAGTAATACATTGAAATGATTTATATGAAGCTCTACTGGGATGGAAACTGGAATAGAATAAAATACAACTACTTATTACAAAGAAAAAAAAGCCCCTCAAGATGTGCTTCCTGTTTGAAATAAACCAGCTTATTATTTAAAGTAATAGCAGTGAATTGCACTATTTTTGTTGATGGCCTTCTCCAAGATTTCAGAGTTGGGAAATACCTGGGCCAAAAAGTAATTTTCATAAAAACTTCACTGGATTTCACCTTTTTCTTTTTTTTTTCTACTTAGCTTCTCAGGCTCAGAACAGTCTGTCAAATGAGCATTTGTCAAAACCAAGTTTAGCACTGCATCATACCCTGTTGGGCTTAAAAGATGAATTTATTGTCTCAGTACAATGCATGTAGACGCATATTTTCTTGAATTTAAAGTTACAAACTTGTTTAAGTTTGAAATAATGTAGTTGAGTTTTCTGGTACTTATTCCACCTGGTGAAGTCATTGAAACTTAGGAAGCTGCAGAGCCAGCTAACTCCCCGGAAGAAATTAAATCAAATACGCTCCTATTTGTGTACCCCAGGGAAGTAAACAACAAAAGCAGTACCTGTTATTGGAAAAGGTTCTTTAAACCACTTTTAACTTCAAAGTAGTTGATAAATTATCAGGAAGGCAAGCCTTTCAGCAAAAGCAAGGCTGGACAGTATACTTAGCTGTGGATCAGCCTTTCATTTTCCAGCACTTAACTTGAGCCATTAGCACTTGTAACCATGTGGGCAACCCAAATTATGTGTTGTAGTTCATAAAGAGCACAACCTGTTTAAAAGGATGCTTGCGGCAGCATCACCCTTTATCGCTAATGTGATGCCTTTATGATCTCTTGTATTTTAGTTACT
The DNA here is from genome assembly GCA_009867235.2 of Psittacus erithacus. Lineage (NCBI taxonomy): Eukaryota > Metazoa > Chordata > Aves > Psittaciformes > Psittacidae > Psittacus > Psittacus erithacus. The sequence continues at coordinate 40,460 of WYDI02009852.1, forward strand.
CTTTCCACTGGATGGAAGGCAGCTGGGGGAGTGGATGGGGGTGGCAGCAGGCATAGCGTTAAACTCCACAGGAAGTTGAAGAGTTTGAAAGTTGAAAGTCTACATAAATGCATTGAAAGTGTGGATTATATTTTGTAAAATGCACTAAAAATCTTTATTTTTGGACTAGAAAAGCAGGGACATGACACGTCTTGTATTTAAAAAAAATATTCAACATATGTTCCATGTTGAAGCTACATTACAAATTGGAAGCAAGGGTGATGATGTAGTTTAGTTACCAAGGAGTTTGTAAAGCTTTGGAAATGCTACGTGAGAGAGTTATATGGGGAGATGATCTTGTGATCTGTTTCCTCCAGTTTTCTGAATCAAGCCACACTTACATTTTGTATAGTTTTGTTGCAAGTGAGGTTTGGTGTCATTTTTGTAAATGACTGTATCTGGTTATTTGTGGTGTAGTAGCTGGCTGGGGTGTAAACTTGTTTTCAAAGTAAGTTCCTGGAAATATTTTGCAGAAAGAACTTGAAAGGCTGAGACAAACTTGGCAATCTGTGGGCTAGCAGCAGCAGCTTTAAAGCTTCCTTTTTAGAAAAGTAACTGGAATTTGAAAATCTGTGTTTCTCCCTCCAGTTATTTTCTTGTCGTTTCCCTTCTGGGCTACTTCACCAAGTATATATTGAATGTTCTGCAGTCTTTTTTTTGTTTGACTTTCTAGTTCTAGCTTGTGTGTCTGTACATGGTTAAACTTTAGGATGGTAATTCAAATTTCAGGCCAAGTTGCTTTTGTAGATGAGCTCCTTGGATGATCCTGAGATTATAGAGGATTTTCAGTCAGGTTGGTTGTATTTGTCTGGTTAAACAACAGACAATAATTTTGCTTAATGATGGAAAGTGTTTGTTCTTTCAATATCAGAATCTTCTAGCAGGAGTTAACATGCCATAGTTGGGGCATGGCTTATGGATAGGAAGCTGTAAATGAGGCCTGCCTTAGTTTTCATACCTAGCAGGGTGAGAGATGGAGCAAGGGTAAATCTTGAAGCATCTGAGCAACCTCTTGTTAATAGCTGTTAGAGTATATTCCCCCTAGATGTATCAGCTTAGGATATGCCATAATATTTGTCTAAAAGCTGAGTTTGAATAGAGTGACATCTCTGCAGCCTGTTACTTCCTGAACTTAAAGTACCTCAAAAATTTTTTTGTTTTGTTTTTTCTTTTTTTTGCCAATGGCATGTTGTGTTCATCACAAGATGCATGCAGGAGATTCTCATGCACATCCATGTTAAAACCAGAATACCTGTGTTCCACTGGAACTTCAGATCTGATTTTGAATTAGAGGTGTACATTTGCTGTAGGTAGCACAGGTTTGGCTGTCAGTAGGCAAAAAAAGTAAACATTCAAACAGTGGCAAGAACTGATAATTTTAAGACACTTGGTAAATACCATACTGTTGTTTTATACCTGAAGATGGTGGACATCCTGAAATTTCATTCCTGGTGGCTGGATGTTAATCTGCCACTCTGTGCTAGTGCCACAACCAGTCGCATAATAATACAGCCCTTGATAAAGAGGGATTAATTTGTGAATCATTTCTGATTGTAAAGGAGATTGCAGTTATGTCTCAATAAGACATACCTTATGAGCCATGTTTTGCTCTGCCTGCATGAAATCCTGGTTTTGAGAATAATGTTGTCTTGTACTTGTAAAAGGCCTGTTCCTCAAATGGTTTGATTATTGCTGTCTGTTTTTACTGACGTAATGAGACAGTAAATTAAATTATAATGTCTTTGAAGTCTGGACTGAATGTTAAAAATATAACTGTTTCTTGGATAACTTCACAGCCGGATCATCTGCCATGTTAATGCATGTCTGTGTGGAAGGTTTGTCTTTTTTAATGGAAATTGTCATAGTTGGAGTTAAAAACAAAGGAAAACTAAACCAAAACAAAAACTCCAAAATGGACAAGATGAGTATAGTCTGGTGATTATTTGTATAAACTGAGATCTGTAAAATTGTTTAATTTTATATTACTTTGCAGGATGTTCTAGAGGAATTTAATGTGCAAAAGTAACTGTCACTGTTAACAATAGAGGTTTAATTGCGTCGTTGGAAAATTAAAAAACAAATTGCTTCATCAGTTATGTTTGGATTACTGAATGCTGCTTTTTAAATTGAGGAGATTAAATTGGCTATTTTCCTGTTTTTTTTTATTGTAGGAAAAGTTCGGTGGCAAGACTTTGATCAAGATGCTTATGTTGGTGCTACCGTGGTGCGATCTGGTCAGGATCCGTATGCCCGCAATAAGTTCAATCAGGTGGAAAGTGACAAACTGCGAATGGACCGAAGCATTCCTGACACCAGGCATGATCAGTAAGTGCCAAACTGAACCATGCTTGACTTGGATTAACTGTTCTGTATGTATGGCTTTTGAGCAGCAGGCGATTTTTCTAAAGCAGGAGAGCTCTCCAGCTTTCAAAATGACAGAGGCAGTAAACTCTGGTGTGATCCTTGAGCAGTGGGTTGAAGAACAGTGAATCTTAATTAAGGTTTTCCCGTTTCCATGACTTCTGTCAGTGTGTATTCTGTATCCAGACTGGTGCTGCCTTTCAGCCTCATTTTGTGCTTACCTGACGGCTTTTCTTGATTTCTGCATTTGTAAGTCTTTTTCACTGTAAGAATGATGAAACAGTGGAGCAGGCTGCCCAGAGAGGGTGTGAAGTCCGTAGAAGTAGGAATTTTCAAAGCCTGCTGTAGCTGGCCCTGCTTTGTGCAGGGATTTTAGACTGAAAGGTTTCCAGGGGCCCCTTTCAATCTCTGTTGCTCTGTGATTCTGTTCCTCTAAGTATGTGGCAGTTGTCACCTCCAGACCTAGAGGAATCCATTTAGGCACACCCTGGTGAACATAGGACAGAATTACACTTCAAAATTACTTCAGTTGTGCTTGAAAATAACTTTTTTGTCAAGCTACTTGTGTAGATTCCAGAAATAGTACATTTCAGGAAAAATTTTCTTGCGGGCAGAGAAGACTTCAGAAAGGGGTCTGAGTGATTGCAGTGATCTCATTTAAGCAGAAGTGATTCATATGAAAAAGAGAGTTTCATTTGGACTTCCATAACTTAAAAATAATAAAAGCAGGTTGAAGTTTGTTTTAAAAATTAGACAAGCATATTCTCGAAGCATAAAATTAACCAACTGTGCATAGTTAATATGCTTACCTAATTCTGCAGTTAAGAAGAACATATACCCGCCGGACACCTGAGGGACGAAGGTACGTGTTTTCTCCTCCATAAAGCTCTTTAATCAGGAATGGCGTAGTGAAGGGGATTTGTATAAAAATTCAGGCACTTACTGTGTCGTTTTTAAATCCCTTGTATGATAGCATGGGTTAAGTTCTTTAAGCACATTGTTGGTAGGTAAAGTAAAGCAAGTCTTGTATAATTTGCCATTAATTGAGCAGAAAAGTAGGAAGAATCTAGTGTTTCACTTGTTGCCATGAAAGGACTGAAAAGCCTGATGCACATGGTATACTGAGGAGATTTTGCATTTTCTCCATCACACATACTTTTTATGTTTGCTTCTAAGACCCCCACCCCACCAAGATATGCTTTCTGAAACTGGGAATACATGTTCTTTTCCCACAAGAGAAAAGCTCAGCCACCACCTTCTAGAAGCTTCTATAATTCAGATATGCTGAATTTGGAACCCTCCTAGATATTTAATAACCTGGAGGGGGGAGTGTCTAACAGACAAAAGCTAGACAAAGAACTTAAATATGAGATGACAGGACACAAATTATATTAAAGTGGCCATGTTTGTTTTAACTGTCAGTGTTGCAATTGTATTCTGACCTGCCTGGTTTTTTTTTATAAATGGAGCTTGGAAAAGAACCCTGCAGTTGGGAGAAAGAGAAAGAGAGAGAGATTTTTCAGGGGAAAGGCCTTACTGGTGCTGTGATTATTACTGAGGCTTGACTATGGAGCTGATTTAAGTGCCCATCAGTTTGTAAGCAGTCATCTTAACGCAAAAAACCTACCAACAAAATGAAACAAAAACCAAAACATTCCAGACTGCAGCAATCATTCCTGCAGATCTTCCATGATGCTTTCCCTGCCAAGTTGCAAATAACTTTCCTCCTGTTTTGTCAAGGACATTCACTGCAGAAGCTGAAAAAGTTGCATGGAATATTTGTTTAGGAACTGTGCAATGGAAAAAGCAAGAGCAATAGCCATAGGAAAAAGAAAATGTTACAGATCTGAACATGTGACACTTGGAAGCATGTTATTTTCAATAGAATTGGAGGCAATTGGGCTGAGACGAATATCTTTTGTGGAGCTGCTACAATCTTTTTCTTTAAGAGAAGAAACCTGGATGACGAAGTTACTGTTTCTGCTTAAGCAATTCTTTATTAATTGTGTGAATGTGTCTAAGAGGCTGTTTGACTTTAACTACATTATAATACTGTTTAGTTGCTGAAATTGTCTAGGCTGTTTAGAAGCAATTTATCAAGATTCTACATTAGGTATGTGAATGTGTGTGCAGTTATGCATCTCTTTTAATATTACATTGTTTAGTCTTTTCTGCATTGGACAAACTTTTACTAAGATCAGGTTAAGACCAAAGTTTTCTGCTTGCTTTTTGTGAAAGCCTGCCAGCAGCGCTAGAAAACAGTTTGAGTCACCTGTTTCAACTGCTTGCCTTTATTTTAAGCCAAAGGGATACAACATAAGAAAGGAGATAGTGACAGGAGGTCTAAGCAGTCATGCAGATTTTCACCCCAGCTGATGCTCACAACTGCTGCTTCCAACAGCTTTTAGAAAACTCTGGGTTTCCTTCTGTTGCAGTCTGTTGATGGAGTTATCCCTTTCATAGGAGATTTTGGAGATCCAGAAAGTGAGTGTCATAGTGGTAACAGGAAACTTCCGGAGTTGTTCTCATATCAGCGTACAATAATCTCCCAAGTGGGACAAAGGGTGAAATACTCCATGGCTTTTCTGGACAAGTGGTTTCTGATCACATCTCTTATGTGTTGGCATAATTTTGGGGAATTACTGTTAAGTACTTTTAGCTAGACTAAACTATGTTTTCTTTCTCATGCGGCACCTATTAGAAGTTTCTGATCCTCACACTTGGGATTTATTCTTAAGTAGAAAAGAAACTTTCCTGTCTGTTTGGTACCTCAGATATCTGTTGAGGTGAATGTTCTCCTCACACTGGTTTAAGTGGATATGTCTGTCAGGAAATGGTTTCAAGAAATCATGGATGTTTCAGAAAAATCTTTTCATTATATGAACTGGTTGGCAACTCATATTTCAAGAAACTTTCCTGTCTGTTTTGTACCCCAGATATCTGTTGAGGTGAATGTTCTTCTTACACTGGTTAAAGTGGATATTTATGTCAAAAAATGGGTTCAACAAAACATGGAGGTTTCAGACAATGTTTTCATTATATGAACAAGTTGTTAACTCAGATTTCTGAGGGAAAGAATGTGCTTTTCATGTTTTAATTGATTTTAGTGAACTATACTAAGCATTGAAGGTCTATATTGAAGTTTTCAGTTCAAGTTCTGTTTTGTCCAAATGTATTTTCTCATTCTGCATGTAAAATTAAGTGCTATATCTTGAGGAAGGTAAGTCTAATCTCCATGCCAGAAGTGGTGACGTTGCTTTGGTTTGAGTTCTAACTGCGGCACTATTGACGCAGCAGAATACTGCTGCTATTTCAGTTAAAGCAGGGATTTTTTGAAGAGCTGAGAACAGAAATAGTGAAACATTCATCCAGTTTTATTTGGAAGTCAAAAAATCTGAACTTCATCCTCAGAAATATGCAACTCTTATGAGTTTTCTTAAAATTGAGAGACTTCATTACCTTGAGTAATTCTACCCTAAGATGTGCTCTGGCTCAAGTGCTCTCTTCTGCAAATTGATCAGTGTAGGTTTAATGTGACTTTAAAAATTATTCTAATGCAAGTGCTTCATGTGATAGCTGCAGGCACAGTAGTCTTGTCCTCTGTGGGCAATTTGGAAGTTAGCAGAAAGAAGATGAAAAAGAATATACTTTTTTTGCTATGTCTTGTAGCTGTCTAGATGCATTGCCGGAGGCTCACAATAGAGGTTTTAATTCTACAGGTTCCAGGAACGTGTCCATGATGGATTTATTGCTTCAATGCTGGACGCCAGTGATGAAGCCATCTTGGACACCTACCGTTTGAGATACGGAGCTGGAGCACCTCTCCTGTGAAGACAGGCTGAGAAAGTTGAGCTTGTTCAGCCTGAAAGACCTTATAGCATCCTTCCAGTACCTAAAAGGGTCCTACAAGAAAGCTGGAGAGGGGCTTTTTACAAGGATGTGTAGGGATAGGACAAGGGATAAGGGCTTTAAACTGAAAGAGGGTAGATTTAGATCAGATACTAAGAAGAAACACTTTACTGTGAGGATGATGAGGCACTGGAACAGGCTGCCCAGAGAAGCTGTGGCTGCCCCATCCCTGGCAGTGTTCAAGGCCAGGTTGGACAGGGTTTTGGGCAACCTGGTCTAGTGGAAGTTGTCTCTGCCCATGGCAGGGGGTTGGAACTGTATGAGCTTTAAGGTCCGTTCCAACCCAAACCATTCTATGATCTGGCCTTGCTTATCTGACACAGGAATTGTAGAGTTATCATGGGCTTTGTTTTCCTTCAGAATGAGTGAAGTTACCATGACACAATAATTTTTGTTTCACAGCAAGCACTAATATGTGTGATGTTATGGGTGTGTTGTATAGAAAACACTATAGGTTCTTGGAACTTCGTAGGGTGGGCAAAGGGCAAGAAGTACATTGCCACCTCACTCTCTGATTCCAGGAAGTTGAAGGTGGTGTGGTTTATCATGCATGTTGCAGATGTTAAAACAGGTGTGGAGCAGCCTTTTATGTAGACAGACACCTAGTTGCAAAAGTTTAGGTAGCAATGTGTAATCTACTTCTCTTCCTGTAAAAGCTAGTTTGATTAATTATGCACGGAGTATGGAATTACTTGCTGAATTTGCTACAAGTGTATTCTAGCAGAGTTTATTCCCTCTGCAGACAGCTAGGCCTGTTAAAGTTTTACCTTTAATATTGAATAAAGCATATGTGAAGAAATACATCACTCATGTATGTTACTGCATGAATGGGGATTGGTATTGTGACCTGTCAGACTGTAATGCTTTCAACATAAACTCAATACACAGTGTTTCCTAGTACTATTAATTTCTAATGCAATGAGACTAGTGTATTTTTTAGGTTTATTATCAGTGAATTTAAACAGCTTAACTTAATATGGCCCTGCAGGAATTATTTTGGGATTTGCTTCCTTTTTGTTGCTTTTATTAACTTTAGGCTACTAGAGTTGATGAAAAATGAGTTGACATAGGTGGAATATTTCATTACTTTATGGTTTGGAAAGATGTGGTTCTACTTTTAGTTGGCTCAACATTGTCACAGTTAAGTTTGTTTTTCAGATTCTGAATGTTGCAATCCTTACAGCTTCTCACTAGAGCAGAAAACTGTTTCCATCTATAAGCAGGACCAGGGTGCTACAGGAGCTTTCAAAGTAAATGGAGAAGTGGGTGCATGCCATTCTGAAGAAGAGACAGATGGTAGCCTGTGAACCTGTGCATTTTAATTAAAAATATGCTCATTTGCTCAAATTTATTGAATGCTTTTAATGTAATATAAATACTCTGATTTCATACTCCATTTTCATGAAAGGTATTTATGACATACTGCAGTTATGATAGTCTGGTGACTTTCCTGAACCTGCCTTTATCTGACACTGACGTCTTAGTGTACCAAGACAATTACCAAAAGTGGTAAAAGAAGTGTTGATTATAATCTCACCTGAAAACAAGGTAATTCATTCTGCTGAGGTAGGCATAGTGTGTATGTGAGTTTAATGAAGGCTGTCTGGTACACCTGCAATGTAAAAACACTGTGTTCAAATGAAAGGGTATTATGTCTTTCAGGTGTCAGCGGAAACAATGGCGGATAGATTTGCCAGCCACTAGTGTGGTGATCACCTTTCATAATGAGGCAAGATCTGCTTTACTTCGAACTGTTGTCAGGTACACCTAGGAGACCTTGATTTTTTTTTTTTTGTTTGTTTGTTTTTTGGTTTTGGGGGTTGTTGGTTGGTTGGGTTTTGGGTTTTTTTGGTTATTTTGTTGTTTGGTGTTTTTTTTTTGTATTAAAGGCTATTCATTTGTGTCAGATAATGGCTTATGATAAGGAAGGGAAGTAACAATCCATTATGCTTTTCTAAACCATTTGCTGAAGGAAACATGAGTCTTAATTTCAGTGATGCCTTCAGATCTTACATTCTGAAATAGCAATGTTAAAGAAAATCTTTCCTCTTAACTACAAATACATGAGAGTTATCAGTTGATGTTTGGAGGTTGGCTGTATATTTTCCAAGAAAATGTCAAAGAAGATGGAGTCTCAGGGGATATTTGACCTGAAGATACCTGCAAAACTTCCATGTTACAAGTTGTATCATGCACTGATTTCTGAAGGCTGGAATTTTGTGAGTGGAGTGGACAATTCTACATGTGCCTCTCTTCACAGACACTTCCCATGAGAATAAGCCAAGAGTGTATTTTTGTTGAAAGTGGCATCCTGGGCTTGGTTCCACTGTGGCTTAACACAGTAACTGCTTTTATGATGTTATTATTGAAAATTAAGACTGTTCAGTATTGAATGCTTTTTTTTTTGTCTGTTTCAGTGTCCTTAAAAAAAGCCCATCACATCTTATTAAGGAAATCATACTGGTGGATGACTACAGTAACGATCGTAAGTACATTTAGAGGGTCCTAACTTTATTCTGTTTATTCTGGTAAGACTTTCTGTAGAGGCTAGTAGGTGACTGTGAGAATTAGTTACATGAATAGGAGTTTGCAAACACTAATCCAGAATCAGGCTTTATTTCTTTCATATCTGTTGTTGTGGAAATGTAGAGTTCCAATAAATGTTTCAGGTACATTTTATTGCTTCTTGTTAGCTGACGGAGTAGAGTGTGTAGCTGAAAACAGCCTTTCAGTAGTATAATATCTGATGTAAAAACAAACCTCATGATGCTTGCAGCAAATATTTTTGTAACTCTGCTTTAAATGAATTCTGGTCTCCATCAATCTCTTGGGAAAGCTGAATCTAAAATAAGTCAAGATTTTTATAAGTACTAGGGTATCACAGTACAAACTTGAACAATTGAAATGGACCTCTGAGTAACATTTCTTAAAGGAAGTTGATGTCTATACTTACTAGTTTATCACAAATTTAGGATAGGCTTAAACCTTAATGTTGTTTAATAAGTGAGCTTTATTATATACAAAGAAAACCACTTAATCCTATTTTTAAGCCATGTAGAAGCTGTCTAAAATGAGCAAAGGGAATATCACTAAATAAAAATATTACACGAATGTAAACTTGTAAAATATTAGCTTTAAGTAACGTAATGAGAGTGCTATTTATCAGCCTGGTAATTTTTCTTTATTTCTGGTGAGATATGTAGGTACTTTTTTTTTTAAGCCTATATATTGTATTTAGCTATTTCTGACTATAAAAATTTTCCACTACAAAGCTTTTGGTTTTCTTTGGTAGCCTGTCTTAAAGTGTCATTCAGTGTCGGATATCAAAGTTTATTTCTTTATTTTTGAATTGTAGCTGAGGATGGTGCTCTCTTGGGAAAAATTGAGAAAGTGCGGGTTCTTCGCAATGATCGCCGAGAAGGTAGGCTTCATCTGGGGGGAGGAAGATACAAATTCCACTGTCCTGCCATACCTGTTAATCTTCATCAAGCTTTTTAAAGGAACATTCTGCTATATGCATTCCGTATTGGAGGGAGTATTTTCACTTTATAAAACAACATTCTTTTGGAAGGAATAAAAACAGATGTATCTGTGGAAGTAAAAACAGTGATTCTAATTAATTCTGGTTTGCTGTGTGCACAGTTGCCCGTTGGCTTTCTTGCTGTAAGCTGACTTGAGAAATTGCCTCTCATCCTCAACCTCCCCTTTCTGTTACAGTACTGAATCCTCAGTTAAGCTGCTCCCATTGTATGTAAGGTCTCACTGTAAACTGTATGAATGTTTGAAGTGAACCAGCTTAAAAATGGCCCCCTCTATGGCAGGTTCCCTTACTAGAGATCATTTTAAGAATCTAGTTTATGGGCGGCCCAGTGAATACTTTGTTTTGGCAGACTTGAGAGGATTTGAGCTGCCAACAGGGCCAGGACCATGTATGCCACATTTGCTGAAGCCATGTAACAAACTCATCTTACACTTCTGTTTTCTGTTTGTTGCTTTGTAAATTACGGTTTCATATCACTGAGTCCTTCACTCAACAATTTCCTGGCTATGGAGCTTAAAGTATTAGATGTAGGCAACTGTTATTCTACAGCTGTTTGAAATAATAACAGAGTTGACAATTGAAAGAGCTTACTGAATTAGCAAGTATGTGTTTTGCTTGTGTAATTTTATACGCACTGTATCTTCTAGGCTACTAGCCTAGCCTGGGGAGCAGCTAGAAACATCATCCTGTCATAAACTGGAAATGTCATGCACAAAACCTGTGTTCTCCCCTAATCAAAATTATTGCACACTGATGAGTTCTTTGTGTTTAAATACTTAGTTCGGAATATACTTGTGAACCAGAGGCTTGTTAGGAAAGCATGCCTTTTATGATTTTTCATGGTTGCAATGTTCTGAGCAAGTTAATGTCATTTTTATGATCAGAACAGGACTAAAGATGGAATGGAATAGTTATGGAAAAAAACAGAATGAAGTAACA
>WYDI02009852.1:51348-82423 GCA_009867235.2 Psittacus erithacus
TTAATGTCATTTTTATGATCAGAACAGGACTAAAGATGGAATGGAATAGTTATGGAAAAAAACAGAATGAAGTAACATTTGTACTAGTTTTTTAGTAATTATAAATATTTTGTACTACATATACAGATATATCCTGATGCAAATTTTTACAGTATGACAAATCTTTTACTATGTCAGAAAATAGCTATTTACAGATTAAAGGTAGAATACTTGTTTACGTGGTATTTTTGTGAAATTAATATTAAGTTATTATCATGGGACCTTGTGTACTGTTCATAAGGTTTTACCTAGGAATCCGTGTGTACAACTAGGTGATAATTAAAATGCCGTAACATTCCATTTGATTGCTGGCTTGATATGCTTGAGTTTGCTACTTTGCTTTTCATTTTCACTCTAGGCTTCCATATACTAATTAATTAAATATACTAATTGTATATCAGGCACATACAAATTAAAATTTAAGAGGATCAGTGAAATCAACCAGTGTGTAAGATGCCAAGAGTAACACAGTAGTATAAACAACAGAGGGAAGCAGCATGTTTTAAAACAAAAATTGAAATAAAGGGATGGTGCCTGTGGAGGGGATAATTCAGAGTGCCTTGCTTTCAGTAATGTGATATAGTTTCATCTGTAGGGCCAGAGTTTGTCATGGGAGCAGATGTATTTTGGAGGGCATGGTAGTTTACAGAATAAATATTCAGTGGAACCTTCTCAGCTCTTTCTGTTCTAAGACTGAATGTGATTACTGTTGAGCACTCAATGACCCGAGTGGTCACCTCCATTTTTTTTTTTTTTGCCCCAAGATCTGAAATTAGAAACACTGCTGTGTGTTTTCTGTGGAAGTAGAGCAAGACAGTAGGTTCTATAAGAAAGTAAGTTGGAAATAGTAAGCTCTGGAAGGAGGAATTGCAGAAGTAAAACAAACATAGCCAGTGTGCATGAGGATTGGTTTGACGTAGAAAAATTGAACAGAACAGGTTCAAAGGTTGGAATCTGGGAGACAGCATAAAAACAGGGAGGTACAGCTAGCTGCCAGTGTACCACAGATAAAGCATACAAGTACTATCCAAGAGTATCAGCATAGTGCATATCTACAGCAGTGAAGCGCTCACATTTGCGGTAAGAGTTAATACAAGGGCCTTGATGAGGCTGTTGCTGAATGTTGGACAGTGCAAACAAGGTTTTCTTCTTGAGCATCTTTTATTCTATTTGACAGAGTCCAATTTGCAGGTTTTATTTTGTAAAGGGAATAGAAAGAAATGGGCTTGATTCTTACGATGTTTCAGTTGGGGGGGGTAGCTGAACAGATTTAGTGGGAAACAATGTAGAAAGAAAAGAAAATAATTATTTGGCTCTGGTCTTGAGTGATAATGAAATGATGAATTTGAGGAGTAGTAGAGGAAAGCAGGGAAGAATTTTGCAAGAAATTAGAGGAAGCTTGCTATTGTTTTGTACTGATGTATATGATGGTATGTTCTGGAGTATGTGTGTATGTATAGCAAGGACTTTAAGGGAATGGTGAGGTCATCCAGTGAACAAATACCAAAAGAGAATGAAGAAAGGAAAGGAGCAGGGTAAACCGGTGGGGGAATCTGTGTAATTGAGATATAGAGAAGAACCTTCTGGCTTTTCCAGAAGTTTCTTCCTAAAGAAATATTTTCAAGATAAGATTAAAAAAGGCACGCAACACCACCCCTCCCCCCCAAAAAAAAAACCAAAACAAAAAACCCAACAGCAAAAAAACCCTAAACCAAAACAAACAAAAAACCAACAAACCAAACAAACTACAAAACAAGAGAGCTGCAAGAAACACAAGGGAAAGCCAGTTGAAAGGGAGGGATAGGGGGAAGGTTCTCAGACATAAATTAATTCTTCTTGGAAGAAGTTGATAGAAGAATGGACACACTGTGGTGAGAACCAAGATGGTGGGTGGAAAAAAGGTGGAAAGGATAAATTAATGATTGTGCTTTCGTCAGTCCTGTCATAAACTATAGGAAAGGGGTTTGGCTTTAGGACCAATCTTGAGTAATATTTATCAGTATAAATACCATTTCCTGTAATATCATTAATGTAAATGCCAAATACACAGCTGTACTTGTGTATCGCTTGTTCTTAAAAGGTACTTCAGTTCTTCTGCTTAAATTGATTGAGACCTGTAGACTAGGGTGAAATAGCTTGGAAGCTTGCAGGCTGTTTTGTATGAAGTAATTGTTAACTACCATCTCATTTTGGTAATGGAACTAGTGTGTTTGTTCTGTCTGAGTTAGGGTAATTTAATTCACAACTAACTTGGAATGCAGTAGGTTCTCACTACTGTTTTCCTCAGTAAGGTCTTAAACCGTTATATCTTTGCTTCTCAGGCTTGATGCGCTCCCGTGTCAGAGGTGCAGATGCAGCACAAGCAAAAGTGCTGACCTTCCTGGATAGTCACTGTGAATGTAATGAACACTGGCTGGAACCACTTCTGGAAAGAGTAGCTGAGGTTAGTAAAGAATTTTAAAGTAATTTCCTGAAGGAGTAGCTTTTAGATTTTAAAGCCATCTGTTTTATACTACATTAATTTTATGCATTTTTGTAAGGAAGCCTTTTCTCTGAAATGAGATGATGGAGGAGATCAGAGTATTCGGTGATTAAAACACATTTTTGTTCATTTAATCTGTGAACGCAGGAGCATAAAATCTGAATTTTTATTGCTATCTTTATGAGCAATTCAAATATATGCTTCTTTGGTTCTTTAGGGACCTCCTCAGTAAGTGTCGCAAGTCTTTTGAGCAAAGTATAGTTCTCCTCGACCAACATCATCTCAATGTAATTCAGTTTATCTGAGTATTTATGCCTCATTGATATTCAGTGTGATAATAGGAGAGAGTTTGAGATGTAAAACCAAAATTCTCATGGAAATTAGCAGGGACTGTGGACTCTCAGCTTCTGTGAAAATGACACTTATTCCTCTCAATCGCTTTTCCGGGACACAGACTAAGAGTGAAAGTATAGTATTTTATCCAGGGATTGGTTATACTTGTTAACTTCCTCTGGAGAAACTCAGTTGAAGTGGAAAGTGAATCAAGTGTGATCTCCAAAAGCACTGGGGAACACTGAAGACAACAGGGTTTTTCTTCTTTCTTAATTGCATTCCCTTTCTGGTAAACTCCCCTTCCTGTAAAGGGAAGCAGTTAATTTCAAAATGCTCCTGATCAGAATGGTTTTGCTCTAAGCTACTCTCCTGTTAATGGCCAGGTGTTCGCTAATCCTACCTATGCATTCCTTTGCATTTGCTCCAGAAAGGGGATGGGGGTGAAAAAAGAAAGGAAACCCCATATATTCAGCATGCCAGTAGAGAAGCTATCAATTGATGACTGATTTTCCTAATTTTGTTTGGTTCTTTGATGCTTTATAGAATCATATATATAAATCATTTGGGTTGGGAAGGGTCTGTAAGATCAAGTCCAACCCAGTTAAACTAGCACTGCCAAGACCACTACTGAACCATGTCCGTAAGTGTCGTGCCTAGATGTGTTTTAAACCACGACAGTGCCTTTTAAATACCTCCAGGGATGGTGACTCTGCTTCTCTGGGCAGCCTCTTCTAATGCTTGACACCCCTCCTGGTGAATAAGTGTTTCCTATTATCCAGTCTAAATCTCTCCTGGTGCAACTTGAGGACATTTCTTCTCATCCTATCACTTGTTACTTGGGAGAAGAGACTGACACCTAACTTGCTGCAGCTTCCTTTCAGGTAGTTGCAGAGGGTGATCAGGTACCCTGAGGTACCTTTTTTCCAGGCTAAATAATCCAAGTTCCCTCAGCTGCTCCTCATCACACTTGTGCTCTAGACCCTTTGTTGCTCTTTGTCGGACACACTCCAGCACATCAATGTCTGTCTTGTGGTGAGGAGGCCAAAACTGAACACAGGATTTGAGGTGCTGAGTACAGGGGGCCAATTCCTTCCCTAGTCCTGCTGGCCACACTTGTTTCTGATACAAGCCAGGATGCTGTTGGCCTTCTTGACTGCCTGGGCACAAGCTGGCTCATGTTCAGACAGCTGTCAACAGACATCTCCAAGTCCTTTTCCGCCAGGCAGCTTTCCAGCCACTTTTCCCTAAACCTGTGGTGTTGCTTGGGGTTGTTGTGACCCAGGTGCAGGACCTAGCACTAAGCCTTGTTGAGCCTCATGCAATTGGTCTCAGTCCATTGTATTCACTGTGTATTTCAGTAATACTGTAAGTTGCCTAAGACATATTAGCAGGTAAATCCTATTTTGGAGCAGAAATAACTCTAATCAGCTCAAACCTGTACACTATTAAAGGACCTAGAGCTTACAAAGCCCTTGTGTGAGTAATGTGGCATTTGCTTCTGTTTCCCCACCCTCACCCCCTCCCCCCATGTACAGTGCTGCAGACTCTAAAGGGTTGGGGGAATTTCTCTATAACTAACTAGAAAAATAAATTGGAAGGCATTAAATACATTTCAAAAGGAAGTTGCGTATGTGTGCAGGTAAAGCATTAATGGATTCTGGGATTTGGGGACTGTTTTCAGGCCTTTTTGTGTAAATGCTGAGTGTAAACCCTCTTATTAAACTGCTGACAGTTTTGTTAGGATCCATCATTATATGTGGTATACTTGATGGGAAAAACTGGTGCATAATTTGCTTTGTGCAGGAGCTACTTTTTATGAGCACATGAATTAGTAGGTCCTTCAAAATTTGCTCCTCACCATTGTCACTGTGATACACACTAATTGTGTGTCGTTGAATAGTTTTCAGCTGTATGAGTACAGTTTTCCATTCCTAAAAGCTTGATGTACAGTTAAATAATTGATGTGGAATTCCAATTTACTTTTATCGGGGAAGATTCTCAACCAACAGACAGGGATTGATAAAGTAGCTTCTAAGCTTTCTGCTTGTTCAACTGATTGAGGCATGGATAGTGTTTACATGTAGTATATGATAGTTCTTTGTTATTTTAAATGGATTGATTTTGCTCACTGTGCAGACAGTCTGTTACTTGCTGTTAATTGGGAGGGTTTTCTTGATAGTCTCAGTGACAATAAACTGAACTGATATGAAGTCATTTCTGCTTTGGCCTCAAAGGTGACTTTTTCAGGTCAGGACTAATATGCATTAATACAGTATTTTCTGATGTGCTGCTATATCTATACTGTATATGGTGGGAAGCATAGGTTTCTTCTTTTCTCCATTTTGTCTAGAATTGCCCAGTTGGCATTTAATTCTGTCAGACTTCTGGGAGATTAGATGTGTGTGTTACAATTTAAAAATTTATAGCTTACAAGAAACAGTCCAAATCGAATGAGTTATCTAATACTCTATCTGATGTGCTGTAGCCACTTCCAAAATCTGTGTCTCTGACATCTTGCTTGTTAGGAGCACTTGAGACGTCAAGCTTTCCTCTTCAGTTGAGTGATGATCCATCCCACAGTTATTTTTCTTTGAGATGATTTCCTGGTTAGAGTATCTTTGTCTATTGACCGTGCTCGCTTAGCATTTCTAGAGGGGTCTGGCACTGCTGAGCGTTTTTCTTCAGAAATTTGAACAAAAGCTTAAAGCAGAAGCAGCATACATACAAGGTGAATATTTGAGTTCCTCATACCTTGGAGTTGGTCTACATTCTCCCTCTTTGTTCCTTCCCAGAGAATGGTTTTCTGCTGGTTGCCTAACGCTACCTTTTATACCCTCTAGATTTTTTTTGTGTGTGTGTGTGTGTGTTAGGGGAGATTAATGAGGAGACAATGGGGGTTAACCACTGATTTCCCAAAAAGTCAACATGTTAATAAGTATACAGATCCTTGAGAACACTGGTAGCTACTAGCTGTTTCATGAACATTTGTCTGCTTGGCTTTTTGTATTTCAAATTTCTAAGCACTTTGACATTCTATTCTTGTAAATCAGTTACATGAGAAAAATGAAAATTGAAAGATTCTGGTGCAGAACTGATCTAATCTGTTTTCATAGCATAACTGTAGGTCCTATATCACTTTCAGGAAGGTGTTTTTAAACAAAGAACATATTAAAAGGAAGGAAGATCTAAGATTAAGAAATGAGGTGTGGATCCCTTTCTCATATCTGATTTTTGTGACCTTGAATGAGTCAACTTTTAACTGCCACAATGCTGAGAGGAAAATATTCATATTTTATCTTCAGAGTCTTGTGAAGCTTTATCTTTGAAGCATCTTGAGTTTGTGGTTTGTTTTTTTGGGAGGGAGGAAGCAATGTATGCGCAATCTTGAGGATCATTTCGTATGGTTTATGAGAATTATATATAATAGTCCCAACTCTCTAGAGCATGAGTAACTTCCCAATGAAATATGAAGATAAAATTGCCTGCTACAGATTTCCAGGCAGTAGAGACTTGCAGCATTCAGAGGGTGTTTCTTTCTATTATCTTCCTCAAGGTGCATATGGTTTTACAATTGTATGTTCTATTATAAGTTATGGTGTCAATCCCTCAGAAAGATTTCTAGTTCAATCACCCTATGGATAAATAAGTATCTTCTTGTAGGATAATTTAAAGGGAGCAGCTGCTTTTTAGTGTTTTAAGTGAATTAGCTCCCTGTACTTTGGAGACACACAAGCTCTTTTTAGCAGTCTCTGTATTAACAACTTTATGGCTCTCTGCAAAGCGTCCCCTTCAAAATGTGCAAGTCTTTTGTCTGCTTTGCTACTGAGCAAATCTATAATTTCAAATCATGACAGGAACAGCATGTTTCCAAGCCAACAAAGTGGGGTTATACAATGAACTGAATGCTCACAACCTGGATATTTGTCTGTCAGAGAAACAAGCACAAATTGTTTAAATAATGCGTTAAGTGTAGCAAGTGGTGTTAGTGTAGTGTGGTGTTGTGCTGATATTGATACAACTAATCAGACCAACAGCAGAAGTTTGATGAAATCCTAAATGCACAGACACAGCATCCTACCTGCTTACTCAGCATGGGGGAGGGAAGCTGCAGCCTAACTGAAGCTCTGCCTAATGTGACACCTAACAGCTTGGGCAACTTTTACCACCAGGTTCAATTGTACCAAGTAGAGCCATTTAAGAAAATGCAAGGTTTTGTCAGAAAAATTTTTCTTAAAGATGGGCATAGATGTATAAGCCATCTCAGTTTCAGCTAAGGAAAGAGGGAGAAAAGAAAGGAAGAATGGTTTCAGTTTTGTAGTTCATGCTGATGGGTATATTGTGAATAATTGGATAGGCTGGATAGCTTCTGACTCGTAAATGAAGGAGTTTCCTAATTCTCATACTGTATACAGAATGCCTAAAATAAGGTCATGGGTGCACCTGAAGTGCTTTAGTGGCATAGGAGGGCATTCCAACGCAATTAGTGTTTTGCAGTGAAGGTGTAGTAAATTGTAATTGCCTCTCAACTGCAACAGTTAGCAAAATTGTATGCTTGCATTACAAACAGAGCTATAACTAACAGAAGCAGAAGTTAGAGGTGATTGATGAAGGAATAGGACAGGTTGGTCTCTCTTGTCTGTGTTGTTTCTAGTTTGCTTTAGACTAAGCTTAGTGGCAGACCTGATTAGTTTTTGTTATATTATATCCCTCATAAAAGCAGATATTTGTCCCTGGTGGTATAGCCCCTGTCATACTTAAAAGGAATGTAGAAATCTATAATGATGATGCTGGCTCATGTTTGGTCAGCTGAACATGAAACAGCAGTGTGCCCAGACAGACAAGAAGGCCAACAGCATCCTGGTCTGTATCAGAAATAGTGTGGCGGCAGGGCATTGATCCTCCCTCTGTACTCAGCCCTGGTGGGGCTGCATCTCAAACCCTATGTTCAGTTCTGGGCCTTTCACTACAAGACAGATATTGAGGTGATGGAGCGGGTCCAGAGAAGAGCAACTAAGCTGGATAAAAGGTCTGGAGAACAAGTCTTATGAGAAGTGGCTGAGGGAACTGAGGTTGTTTACTCTGGAGAACAGAAGTCTCAAGGGGGGACCTTATAGCTCCTTACTACAGATGCCTGAAAGGAGGTTGTAGTGAGGTGGGGGTCAGTCTCTTCTTCAAAGTAATAAGCGATAGAACAAGAGCTAATGGCCTCAATCTGCACCAGGGGAGGTTTAAATTGGATATTAGGAAACATTTTTTCACAAAGGTGATCAGGCACTGGAACAGGCTTTGCGGGGAAGTGGTGGGATCACTGTCTCTGGAAGTGTTCAAAAACTGTATAGGTGAGGCGCTCGGTGATATGCTTTAGTGGTGGCCTTGGCAGTCCTGGGGTAATGGTTGGACTTGATGGTCTTAAAGGTCTTTTCCAACCTAGTTGATTCTGTGAGTCTTCAGCTTTTAGCTTAATCCTCAGCTCAGGTTCTCTTGAATTCACTTGGATTCTCCTTTTGGCTAATACAGAAGTTAGTGACCTTTTGCTCACTCAGGCAGAATGACCTAGTAAAAGCCAATTGTAATTAGGGCTTATTAAAATCAGCACAGATTGAATAATTAAGATTCAATAAATGAGAACTAGTGTTTAAGGTCCTTACTGGACCAAGCAAAACATTTGATTAAGAATTGCTTCTGAGTCTCTTGACTTAGAATCTATTCCCATACTAGTCAGGTTCCAGTCTGTTCTGTATGATACTCATTAGCAAAGGGATGCATTGCTGAACCACTGTTCAGAATATATGTGGTGTTGTTTGAAGACATACTTACGGAATAAGTTCTTAAAATGGACATGATTAGGTTGGTGTGGTTTATAGCCATGAGAACTGTTTCTCTGTAAGAGAGCAAAATTTCTCCTGTTCAAAACTGTTTTTTTTATATTCAGAGATTTGGTGATACACTGTTCTGAAGTTATCTGTGCTCTTTGAATGATGTTAACTTGTGGAGCTCAAACTTCTATTTTGAAATCAACCAAAATGTTCCATCAAATTGCCATAGAAGTTATGCTTCGGTGTATAAATGTGACTTCTTTTTTTCCTCAGTAAGTCATGGAGACAAACTGGCTTAACCATGATACTGCATTTCTAATATTAGATGAGTCTCATTTTTTTTAGAGTGCTGATGTCTGTGATCCTACTGGATGATGCATGTAGAGATGTTGGAAAGACTTTTTTTGTTTTATTTTTCTTAAACTATACCATTGCTCAGAGTAGTGTAAGAGACCATAGTTGGCCAGAGAAATGTGGCATCTGTGCCACTGCAATCTTGGCTGCTGTAAATTAATAGCATTCATTAGTTTGAGGTGTTTTTAGGTTCTCTTTGCTATCTAACTATCTGATTGTGAAGTGCGATTTTTCTAGTGTGGAATGGATTAGCATAAGCCTAAGACTTTTCTGATTGCAGAAAGGCCTAAGTGTTCCATAAAGGTTGAAATGATAAGATCCTAGCATACTGTGTGGCTAGGGAGATTTGCTGTGGAAAATGAGAGTTGCCTGGATGCTTCTTTTCTTTGAGCAGGTTTAAAAATAAGAATGGAAGCACTGTGTGCTCAACTGCCTTTAGAACTACAAGTTTGCTGCCTTCTTCAAGAGCAGGTCAGAAGAGAGAGATTACTCGGATATAAGTAGCCTAGCACAGAAAAGTTTTCTCAGCCATATTGTGCGGTTTCTCCTTTACGAAGCAGTGCTGAGCAATGCTGTTTGCAGCTCTGGCTATTCAGAGCCACAAGTTGAAGTAGGGGGAGAGCTGGGGAAGACGTGCTAATGAAATCCTGCTGAACTGTTCAACATCTCATTCTGCCTGAATCTTTATGTATTGATTTCATTATTTCAATATTACTTTCTAATATTTATTTTAGGACAAGACCAGAGTTGTGTCTCCTATTATTGATGTAATTAATATGGACAACTTCCAGTACGTGGGGGCGTCAGCTGATTTAAAAGGCGGTATGTACCTGTACTGGAATAAAGATTTAAAACAGAAAAAAGGCATCAAGAATCAGAGCTCATAATCGCTGCAATTGTGGAATGGGCAGTTAACGGACTGTTCTTCCCTTTCATGTATCTAGTTTTAAGTCCTGTAGGTCACTTGTTTATAGGCTTGGATTTTAATTGGCCTTACTGTCCTCTGCTTTAAAACACTTTATCTTTATTATACTAATTCTTAAATGTTTATGCTGCCTTTCACAAATGTGCAAGACTTGCTCCGGTGTTTGTAGGATTGTGTAAATGTGTTGGAATAAGCTTATGGCCAGAGCTTATGATTCTCTTTTTAGATAGGACAGGCTTTCATTGCTCACTAACTTAGAAGCCCACCAACAATGCAGTGCCTATGAGTTTTTTTCAAGATGCTGATTTGCCTAAAAAATTTAACTTTTCTGAATAAGCAGAAAGCTTTGGAATGTGCTTAAAAAAGAAACATTTTTGTTAGTCATGATCTGTCATTGTGAAAAGAGTAACATGTGACCATGAATATTTGTAGTGTTTAGACCTTTACCATTACAAAATTCTCTGTTAAATTGAGTTTAGAAGTACCACAGTTTCACTACATCTAGCTAGTGTAAACTGTTGACAGCAAAATGTAAAAACACTTGTGAAACCCCTAATAAGAATAAATGAATCAGTCACCCTCTCTGCTTTTTCAAAGAGAAAAACCACACACTAAAATCCTTACTTCTTTCAGGTTTTTAAAGCTTTTTTCACTGTTAGTAAGAACCTAGCCTTTAAAATAGCTGTTCTCAGCCTGTCCTTCCCCCCTTTTTTTTAATTGTTCCCACAATGCTGGAAACTGAACTGTCTGCATAACGATATAAGATGAGCCATGACATGGAAATTGTACAGCGCTGCTTTTGCACTTTTTTGGAATAGACTTTCTTGAGTGAGGAAAGTTAAAAACAATTTCAAGTCTGTTCTTTCAGTTACTGGTCTCTAACTGGCCACTGAGCATTGTTCCTATAAACTATAATAAAAGCAATCTTTGTGCAATGTTGCATATGCTTCAATTTGTCAGTGATATGGAAGTGAGAGGTTCTGTGTCCTTTTAATTAACATTTTGAAATAAGACCTACAGTGCATATATTCACAATATGCTAATGTGTAGTTCTGCACTATTATCTGTGTGCAGGCTTTATTAAAACCTTAAGTCTTTCACCCAGTCTGTTCATATACCTAGAATATGGAAATCTCTATACCATTATTTGGCTCTTATTGTTGTCTGCAGTAGGAGGAATTCTTTTGCTGAAACCTTTGATTGGTTCCTGCAGGGTTCATGCTCTTTAATTCTTCTCAAGTGAAGTGGGAAAAGATTGAGAGATCATTTCAGTTGTTGCTGCTTTTCATGCTTCATCTTTGGAACTAAGTTTCCCCCT
Source organism: Psittacus erithacus (assembly GCA_009867235.2). Taxonomy (NCBI): domain Eukaryota; kingdom Metazoa; phylum Chordata; class Aves; order Psittaciformes; family Psittacidae; genus Psittacus; species Psittacus erithacus. The sequence continues at coordinate 62,616 of WYDI02009852.1, forward strand.
TTTCTTTCGTTTTTTTTAAACCATCTTAGTGCTTGTTTTCTCCCCTCATACACAGTAGCTATGGATTATTTTTATATATTTTTTTAAAGCGTATGTGGCCTCTGTACTTCTGGATTGAGGACTTGAGAAATAGTCTTTTTTTAATGCTAACAATAGAAATTTTGCTCATACCAGTGTTTAAAGCTATCTGGGGGTCTGTTGAAACATGAATAATAGATTTCTCTTCAGTTCCCAGAAGACAGATTACCATGTTAGAGGCCCTACAGCATTTGGCATTCCCCAGGACACTTTCACTGGGGCCAAGTCTAAAGGTGGAAACCAAACTATGCTTTCAACCTCAGATACAGTATCTGTATGGCTGAAGCATGGAGAGTTGAGGCAGCTGGGACAGCATTTGTGCCTGCTGTGTTTTGAAAGGGCTTAATGACCCAAGACCAGGAACCTAGCAAATGCTACAAACATTTTAAAGTGGACAGGGGTGAAATAATTCGCAAGTCTGGCCAGCGCTAAATCCATGTACTTCATGTTACAAATTATTTTTGAGGGGGGATTTGCAGAAGTGTTCATGCTGCTCTGGGAAGGACTTTAATTACGGGAATAAACTGTAGTTAACGGAGATCTAATAATTTAGAGTATGCCTACAATGCAGTTTACACTGGATAGAATTTCATATTGGATATGCACTTGTGTTTAAAAATACTTCTTTTACAGGGTTACTGATATTATCTCATTGAATGCAGATTCTTCCCAGAGTCAGTGAAAATGGAGACGGAAAACTAGCTTTTATGGGTAGACAATTCATACACTTGTTCAGCGTTTGTAAGAGAGTTGTGTTCCAAAAGAGACCCCTTGTGTTCACTAGAGTATATGTAACTCTATCTCTACCACTTCTGCTGGAGAACAGTAAGGTTTTTTAAGTTCTCCCAGATGCAAGTAATTTTGCTGGCCATGTATAATGAAATGTGACTTTTTAACTGCAGTGAAATGTTGGAGCTCATTTTGCTTTTCATGCTGGAGGCTTTGCAGTAGTATAGATTGTAGTAATTTTACTGTTGCTACTTGGAGTTTTGGAGTAGTTAGATGGTCTTTCATTTTTACAGTGCAGCAGTTCATGAGATACTCAAACATGGAGAGAAAGAGTTGGCATGCATTCTATGAAGACTGTTCAGGATAATTTCTGTATTCCGTGTGTGTGAGATAAATATCTTGTGAGTTAAAGCAAAAAACTGTTCAGTTTTCAACTCTCTGCATCAGTTGTTAACTACACATTTATGGGTGCAGACAGATAGTTTGTTTGACTGTATTTGTTGTATGTTTACCGTAGCTTTTCCCCCATTTCCCTACAAAGTAATTGCTGTATCTTTGTGCTGGAGAAAGAAAGCTATTGACATCTGTGCACCAGAAATCTGGAAATCATTCATTACATGACCTCATAGGATCTAAATGTGTTTGGCAGTAGGCAGTCTGTAGAAGGCTGATTTGTCTCTCCCAGGTGTACTGGAAGAGGACTATGGACCTTGCAAAGTTTTTAAACAAGTGTTCATGCTTATGGGCATAACCCAGCTCAAAAACTGTTATGAAAGTGTTTCCTATAGGAAGCTTGTCTTATACCAGTCATGTATCACTGCCTAAAGGAGGTAATTCAAGCAGCTGTCAGCTTTCACTGCTCTAGGTGACCTATCGGTCTTGTCTGTTCTAGTGGTCTTTGTATGCTTCTGTGCTTAACTCACGAAAGGACCAGAACAACTGTTGCTGTGTGTACAAGCATGCATATACATACATAAGGGAAGTAAGATTTTGGTCCTCTAGTGGTTGCCTCAGGTTTAAAAAATGATGCACATGAAAGCATACAATGAGAAAGCAGGAAGTTAAATGAATGTTAATAAGAGAAGTGGGATGTTACCTGTTGTGACCTGCATGGTACAGAGCTCCTGCTGATAGAGGACTACCAAGAGTAGTGCAAAAAGCCTGTAAACATAAATGTTTGATGAAAGTTGAAATGCAATTGTACAGTAAAGAATGCTGGGAACATTTGTAGTGGTTGGAAGATCTTCATGTGATATTTTATTTGATGTAAGTGTAATGAGACGTGTATAAGGCTTTTGCTTTGTCACTTGTTGACTGGGTTTCTTACTTTGTGTAATAGATGGCAACAAGAGAAAGCAATGTTATTTTGTATTTGAAATCGCTTTTTCTTTATTGTTCTGTCAACTTCTTTACCTTTCGTCTGTACTCCTACTTGTTTATTTTCTTCCCAGAAGTTTGTACAAGTTTAAATTTTTAATTTGTATTACAGTTCCCAGTGTTTTCAGTTAACATAATGTTACTGCGAGTTGAATGGTGACCACAGTCTTTTTAACATCCTACTCTAATATTTTCTTCTTGAAGGCTTTGATTGGAACCTGGTGTTCAAATGGGATTACATGACACCAGAGCAAAGAAGAGCACGGCAAGGAAATCCAGTTGCTCCCATAAAGTATGTCTGTACTACCACTTCTTTCTTTAACAGCTTGTAGTTTTCAGCTAAAGAAAGTTAGCAATCATGTTTGCTGAGTCAGAAAGGGGATCTTTAATATAGCTTCTGTAATACTGAAATTTCATTCATATTTATGTAATGTTATGCGACTCTCAAAATTATATTTAAAAAAATACTTTAAAGCACACTGATAGACAATTTACTCTTCACAAAAAGTAGAACCAAGGCATAGTTGGTATGTCTTGAGGGCTAAAAATAGAGCATCAGTTTTAATGTTTTATTGCTGGCACAAATTGTCATGCTTTACGTAAGGGACTTGTGAGCCAAATGGAGATTTGGAAACTACTTCAGAAGGTGATCATAACACCTTATATGTCATAGAAATGTGTGCAGACAACATTTGATGTGTTAGATGCACAATTACCATTTGAAAGCATTGCATTTTCTTTTTCTAAGGATGTATTAACCTTGAGATGCAAATAATAGTTATCTCCCAGCTCATGGTTCTGTATTTCATTTATTGTTTCTTGTCTCTTTAGGACACCCATGATAGCTGGTGGCTTGTTTGTGATGGACAAATCCTATTTTGAAGAACTAGGGAAGTACGACATGATGATGGATGTTTGGGGTGGAGAAAACTTGGGTATGTATATTATTTACTTTGAGATCAGTCTTGAAAGTAGGTTTCGTCATTGCCTTTCTTGTCAGAGAGTTTTGGTCTTCCTGGTTTTGTGCAAAGAGAGTTAAAACCAGAGCTAGATCTTCACATGCAGTATTGGCAAAATCAAAAAAGTTAATTTCAATGAAGAAAAATGAAACAAGGTAGGAATTATGTGCTAAATATGAAAGAATAAAAGTATTTGTTCATTCAGCAGTAATCTTTTTATTTTCATTTTTTTGTATTGGACTTTGGCTGATAAAGAATTACTGAATGTAGATGGACAGTTGCTTTCAAAACAGCAGTCTTGCTTGAATGTCGCATCCTCATCTAAAGTTACTAATTATAGAATTATAGAATACTTAGGGTTGGAAAGGTTCTTAAGATCACCAAGTTCCAACCCCCCTGCCATGGCAGGGACACCTCACACCCATGTCACCCAAGGCTCTGTCTAATCTGGCCTTGAGCACAGCCAAGGATGGAGCATTCACAAGTTTCCTGGGCAACCCATTCCAGTGCCTCACCACCCTTACACTAAAGAACTTCTTCCTTATATCTAATCTAAACTTCTAATCTCAGCTTCCCCTGTTTAAACCCATTACCCCTTGACCTATCACTACAGTCCCTAATGACAAGTCCCTCCCCAGCATCTTTATAGGCCCTCTTCAGATACTGGAAGGCTGCTATGAGGTCTCCACACAGCCTTCTCTTCTCCAGGCTCAACAGCCCCAACTCTCTCAGCCTGTCTTCATACAGGAGGTGCTCCAGCCCCATGATTATCCTTGTGGCCCTCCTCTGGACTTGTCCCAACAGTTCCATGTCTTTTTTTATGTTGAGAACACCAGAACTGCACACAATACTCCAAGTGAGGTCTCATGAGAGCAGAGTAGAGGGGCAGGGTCCTGTTTAAATGCTGGCTATGTAAGGCATGTTTTAAGATGTTGCTGAAATTAAATTGTGGAAAGTATAACGCAGAAGTTCATGAGTTTAATGTTCTTGCATACATCTTAAGAAATCAATTAACACTTAGGTGACTGAAGAATAATTTATTTCTTAATAATATTGTACTGCCTGGCATCTAAACTGAGTAATTTTGTGCACCTGCTTTGGCCCTGTGAGGTAATTATGGTTGAGAGGACATTTTTGCCCTAGTTCCTCATTTTCAGATGTTTAAGTGAGTTGTGTTTAGGGAAGAGGGAGGAGTGGCTGCAAGAACTTGTATTTTAGCCATTTCTTCTTTGACCTTGTGGTTAGATCTGTCTTTAGTAGCAGTTGTTTGGGGATTTTTTTATTTTCTGCATTACAGTATTAAGCAAAGTTTTTCTCCAGTTAAGAATGGTATACTTGTATTAAGATAAAAAAGATTTGGGAGGAGCAGAAATCTACAACTTCTCAAGACTTCCAGTCTATCATTAATTCAGTTTTCTAGGGTAGAAATGCATCTCAGACATTCGAAGTAGTGTGTTTTAGGATCAGCTCTACGTATAGAAACCTTTCTACTGCACGTGCTAGCTGCAAAATCCTAAAATACCGTCAACTTGTAAAAGCTCATGAGTATTTTGTGTTGCTGAAATATGCTTATGCATTGAGCATATGCGTGGCCTACCAGGAAATGTCTGCTGTAGACAGCACACTAAGTACGGAGACATGGTAACGAAATGCTTAACACTCCTTTAAGGAACTTCAAGCCTGGAATTGGCATCTTTGCAGTCCAGTCTCTGACTTTTCTATGCAGTGTACCGAAAGAAACCTCTGATGTGTTTTGAACAGTTACTTTCTGTGTTTCTTTTTCTCACTATTATGGCTGTATGTTGCTAAATTGTATTAATATGAATATCATAATTTTTCATGTTTTTCAGTGTCCTGGAAAGTCATTGGATAAACTTACTACAGCAATACTTGCACTCACTTTTTTGCCACTAGAGCACTTAAATATTTGATTAGCTGCGAGCATGTACTTGAGTGACTGATTTTTTTTTCTGGAAATTTAGCAGCTGCTTTTATGCTTTGATAATTGAGGCCTTGATAGCAGGAAAGGGCATAAGCAACAGCTCCCCACTCAAGGTGAGAAGACTACATGCAAAAAGCTGTTACTGCTGCTTCTGCTGCATTCTGTTCTCCCTCCTTCATGGGAAGGAGGAGATGGAGACTTTGGGATGCCTTCTCTCTGCTCCTTGAAAAGGCAAAGTCAGTCAGTACAGCAGACAGCTAATGATTTCTTCATAGCTGCCAGACTAGCTGTTGACAAGTAAAAATCACATGACATATGATTTAATTGGCAATAAATGACACATGCACCAGATACCAGAAATCTGTGATGTGCAGTTTAAAATTCAACATACACACTCATCAGGCCTCTTTACTCTCAAGCATATCTCTGTATCAGCAACTTCATGTTACCTGCAGATAACCTGATAAAGGAACTTGCAAAATAATTCTCTATGTTATTTTTATGCTTTATAAAACATAGCATTTTTCTTTCAAGCATGTGTGGAGCAGCTGTTCTATGAGATTTTGTTCACATGTTAGTATAATGTTAACTTTACAAATTTCAAGATGGACCTGCAGTGTTTTGTCTAAATTAGCTAGGAGAGAGCTTTTGCCATGAAGACCCAGTTTTCAGATTATTGCTATATGTGGCTGATAACGTGTTTGCTGTACAAAACATGGATCGAAGTTTGTTCAGTCATGCCTTGAATTTGTAAACTCTAATTCTCAGACTCTTTACACTGCTTTTTGATAAGCATAGGAGAACTGGAGTACAATGGAGAACAGGCTGGGCTATTAGAAGATTTGGGTTTAACTTGAAAACTTAGGCTTTTCTTAATAATTTTGCTTAAATCGAGAAGCGAGTAAGGTGTTCCCTGTCTTGTGTATCAGTAGCACACTACAATAAAATGAGCAGTCTGTTACTAAGAGGTCTCACACTATCTCATGCAACTGAAGAATGTTTGACGTGCTGTTTATGCCTTTTTAATGAAAAGCTGGGTCCATTGAAATTGTTATAATAGTAACACTTCTCCCACTGTTTGAGTATGGCAAAAAACATATCTTAAAGGAGTTTGTGGGTTTTCTTGAAGTTGTAGTTGCTGTACATTACTACTTCTTTAAAAGGCTTTAGAATCCATGTTCGTGCAAGTAAAAATTAGTTTGCGTCTGTCTATCTAGTATTCCTTTGCTGTCTTTCCCATAGAACTGTTTTTTCATCATTTGCAGTTTTATTTTGGGGATTTTTCAGAATCTAAGGTGTGAAAAGCATACATGTAGGTTGGTATTTCTGGGAGTCTGTAAAGGGAGAATTAATCAAATTAACGTACACAGTAGAAGCAGCTATGCGTAATGAAAAGTTGACAAAAGATATTTCTAGATTACTTCTAAAACAAAAATACTTTTTCGATGCCTAAAATATATTCAATAGATGGCAATGACTCTTTGGATTAAACCTTCGAATGTATAATTTAAAAAGGAGCAGGCTTTAGGCATACTGCATTGACCTTTATTTTTAACAAGAATCTCACTTTACCTCATTTCAGAGGTGTGTATATAATAGTATATATAACTTATACATAATAATAATACTTAGATTAGTCCAGTACTGGATTTCAAGTATTTGGTCTTACTTGCTTTTCTAATGCAAAACCCTTTGTCTTTGAGATCTCCCTGTCTTCTTTCACTAGGCTGTCCTCACTGAGTGCAGCATCCCATCATGTTGAGCTAATAACTGTATGAACTGTCTAGCAAAACTCCATAGATAATACTTCAGAGTGGAACAAGAAAACTGTTACTCCTCTGCTTTCACAATTTGAGCAGTATGGAACAAAATGAGCTAGATACGGGGAAGCCTGCAGTCATCTATATATGTGTCAAAAAACCTGAAGTCAGTACTGTGAAAAATGTACAGACAGAATGTCATGTTCAATTGCTTTAAAAATTACTTCTGCCTATTGTCCCATGTTCATCCAAGACCATAAGTTACTGGCAAAGATAATATTGCCTTGAATATTTTTGAAGGATGATCTGTCTACAGATTGGACTATGTTGACTGTCTGGCATTCATGAATATGCCTAGTTGGCCCTGATGCAACAGAATTTCACTGAAGTAAAACAAACAGGAAATGATCCTTGTAAAACTAAAGACCATTGGGAAGAAGGGCAGTTAACTTGCACCATCAACAGCTGAAATCCCAGCACCTCTCTCTTTGTTTTCGGGGTTTTGTGTTTTGGTTGGGTGGGTTTTTTGGTTTTGTTTTTTTTTTTTTTTTTGGTTGGTTGGGTTGGTTTTTGGGGAGTTGTGGGGTTTTTTTGTTTGTTTTCTTCTTTGCATTTTGTTTTTGGTGGTTTTGTTTGGTTGGTTTGGTTTGTTTTTACATTATAATTCTTTTTCTCTGGCAGACAGTCCAGGAGACGTGCTCTCTAACCTTGGGGGTGGTTTTGGTGTTTGGGTTGTTTTGGGGCTTTTTTCTGAATTTGATTTTTGAAGTAATGCTATTTTTGACTTGTGTACATGGGAAGAAGGCTTCTGAGGGAAGAAATGGCACTTAGTATGACTTTGTAGAAGTCATCAAAGGTAGACATTGACTTTAGAGCTGCATTATTTATATACTTATCCATGTTTAAGCTGTGAAAACATAATAATTATAAAGAGCCTTGAAACAGAGGGTAGCGCTCAGTAAGAGACAGGTGTATAAATATTTCCAGACCTTCTCGTACTCACTAGCTGGGACAGCTCACTGGATTGTCTTAAAAGTGTACTGTCCATAACCTTCAGTTTACAGAAGCTGCATATTTATTTGCTCTGTCTCCAAAACAAGTTGGATGTGATGTGACTCCTTCCATAGATGGTGTTTGGGGGTGTATGGTTATCTTCTATAATAAGTTTGCAGCTCTAATCTGTTGATTGTTTTATAATGCTTTGATTTTGTCTATTGTGTTATTCCATCTTTAGCTGAAAATTTTTATTATAAGATAGATTGATTTATCTGTCAAATATATCTACTGTTGCGTACCCTTTAGACAAAATATAGTAATAGTACATATAGACATAACTTACTCTGGCCAATTGCAGCATGATTTTTGAATCTGGGGAGTGCTGCTAACCTCAGATTTTGCTTCCCAGTTAACAGGATTATTTTTCCTGAGCTTGAAGAATAATAAATGCTCTGATATGCCTTTGTTTATCCTAGAACTTCTCAGAAAACTATCTTACTGATTTTCTTAGCAATAATCACTAAAAGCCTTATCTGTAAGTGGTATACTTCAAAATTACAGTATTTGGTGATGTTGGTCTTTCATTCATGTTTTCATTTCAGAAATCTCATTCAGAGTTTGGCAGTGTGGTGGAAGCCTAGAAATCATCCCCTGCAGCAGAGTGGGTCACGTATTCCGCAAACAACATCCTTACACATTTCCTGGTGGGAGTGGTACCGTGTTTGCAAGGTAACTGTTAACAGACTTCAGTAAATAGTAATGTTTTGGATTTCTTCAGATGATCAGCAGGTGGCAGTAATTTCATTTTAAGGATCTTTATAAATATTTGCAATATTCTCTAGCATGGAAAGGTACTAATTTAAAAAAGTTACTTTCAGGCAGCTACACAGACAGAAGAAGAAGAGAGTTAAAAAGGGAAACTTCTAATAGAGCCTGAGAATCTGGAAAAGAAAGAAATGCTTAGCTTGGCGTTCTGTCAGTTTTGAGAAGTTTGTGTTTTACTTGGTTCTGAAAATAAAGTGTTCTTTAAAACTATCTTATAAATCTAAATTTTATAAAAACAGTTGCATCATTCATTAAGAGCCAGAATACGCTAAGTCATGAATAGGCTTTGCTTGCTTTTTGTTAATACATGGTCAGTATGTCATATGCAAATGACTATGTAGACTGAATATGGCATTTGTGCCAGTCTGTTGGCAACTTCATTCTATATCATGTTTGCCTTTCTTGTACTATTTCTGTAGACCTAAGAAACTGCAGTATTAAGAGCTTAGATTGATATGCTTGTTAATTTTGTCATTTATAGAATATGCAATAGAAGCCAAAATACCGAGCTACTTCCTCAGTTTTGACTCTACAGAATGAGAACAGCAATTCTGATTCATGTTCATAGTGTTTTCTAAGTAATGTGTGTGAAGGTACTGTGTCAGTGTATGGTGAACATTCTGACCAAGGCTCTATCAGTTGTAGAGAAGACTCACTGTAGGTTTTGATTTAGAGAATGGGACTTGATGCTCAGGGGACCAAAAAAGTACAAGTCTCGCCTAAAGATTCTGTGTGTTAGGAGCTGGAACTAAAATTGTTCACTTATCCTTGAAGGAATATGGAGCTCAGACTCTATTTAACATGAAGCAACACAAAACACAGATGTATTTAAATTCATAAGAATTTAAAAGCTGCTGATATATTTAGACTCATGTTTCACCTTAGATTGAGGAACCTCTTTATAGTGTAATTCTTCTCTTCCTGCCAATATGACTGTAATGAATTTAATAGTTTGCTAAAATAAAGTTAGTACTTCCAGTAGTTACAGTAGGGATTTTTCTGGTCCCTTATTCTTTGAGATCTCTATTTTATGCTACAGTGAAAAATGAATAATAGTACTTATGGGAAAATGAAAGCTAGCAATGAAATACCCTCTCTTAAGACATCTCTATTCCAGTATTTATAGTGTGTATCAGGAGGGTAGAAAGATCTGCTAAGTAAACTGTATTACGCAGGCTTAGGATGCAACTCAGTTTCATGGTAGGCTTTAAAATTATGATGTCATAGCAATATGTTATAAAAATAAATTTTTTCATTCCTCTGCAGTTTTTCCATCTGGGCTGTTGTCAGGATGCTGTTTTTCTTGTGATATAACTAGGTACTTAAACATAGCTCAGCTTAAAAGTAGGATAAAAGTTTGTGTGCGTGCACGGGTACAGCAGACTTCAGGAATGCATCTTACTAGTGAGGGTTAAAGATGCTGCATTCGTACTGGGATTAAAGCCTTTGGCTTGTTGCAAAATCAAATCTTCATTGTGATTTGATCACTCAAATGTACTGACAGTTGCTATGATAGGGTTTTTTAAAGTCACATTATGTTTTAGCTATTTGTGCTCAAAATGACTTTGAAAAGAGTCTTACATGTACTTGAATGGTGAGGCTAGCTGAAGCCTGCCGACTAGTGTCTTGGGTACTTAAATCCCTTTCCAGATCTACCTGTGTCCTCAGGTGTCCAGCTGTTTCAAATTCTGAAATGCCATTAAAATTATTTGTTTCCTTGGAACTATTTTTTAATTGACCTAGAAAGTTGTATATCACTTAAAAGCAGGGTTGGCAAGTGGCATTATATTTGAATACTTTCTCCTCAGTCAGCTTTCTTGAGTGCCAAACCAAGGTAACAGAATGCCTTAAAATCAGTTTTAGCAATGAAAGAATGAGAAACCTAAGGTAATGGGGTATCCCTGTAGTACAGGTATTATCAGATATGTGTAGGACAGTGGTGCCAAGAAACTTGGTGCATGGAACCTGTGCTGATCTTGCAGCTGGAACTTTTTATCTTATACTGTCATCTGTCCCTTGACTGTATGCAGTTTCTTCGGAAGTGGCTAAGCATCCTATTTTTAGCTAACTAGTCAGTATGTGCTGCCTTATGTGCTGCCTTAGCCAAAACAAGTGGGTGACTCTGGATGAGAGACTGGGAGCCTGGTTTCATGAGAGGGGAGACCACGCCATACAGACAGGATGTGGGCAGATACAGCTTATGTCTGGCAGGATTTGTTAAACTAGTATGTACTGCCTTAATATACCACTTCAGGAGAGCAAATAAACCTTGTAATCACCAGTCTGCTCCATGCAGAGCTACCTCTGATCACTCAGTGAGAAGTTTCATTAACTGAGGCTCAGCATTAAGCGCTGAGTGTACTCTGCACTGTGTTCCTCAGTACCCTGCCTTCTTTTGGTCTTAGTACTTCAGGCAGTTCTCAGCATCTGCAGTTACTGTTCTCCTGTTGTACTAAGCTTGAACTGCTCATCCCTGAGTATGGGGAAGCATGATACAGATGCACGTTCTGGCCTTGAAAGTGCCTGTGGAGTCATTAAACCCTGGCAAACTGAATAGCTCCTCTCCCACTGCCAGTGTGGCCTGTGCACAAGCAGCCAGGGCAGGTGTTGCATGGTTAGCTGACACTCACACAAGCCTGAGAGACTGCAAGTGAAAGCAAAATGAAATAGCTCTCTAATCTGGATTGAATGGGATTTTGCTTACAAAAAAATGAATTTTTCGAGGAAAAAAACAGTCCTCAAACAAAAGATGGTTGAGGTCTGTCTTGTGCCTCTTCTTCCCCACATCCTCCCTTTTCAGCGACCCGCAAGAACAACTCATTTTATCCTGACTACATTTTGTCTTTTGTATTGGAAAATCATACTAAAGAAGTTATTGGCTGACTGAGTTTACTGCAGTTGGTTCAGATGAACTTACTGCCAAATGTAAAATAAGCTTCAGAGCATTGCAGTTGCAAGTGAAATAAGGCTTACTTTTCTAAGCATAAAAATATGAACAATAGAAGTAAATGAGTTTTACATGGAAGCCATGGGAAGGAAAAAGGGATTACCCTCTTGCAGTCCAAAAGGATATTTTAGAGATGTGTTTGATTGAAAATAAAGCCTTTGGGTTAGTGTTTTTTACATTTACTGCAATAATTAATCTCTCTTGAATTTTAAAGCATTAAAAATATCTTCTAATTACTGGTTCTCCGCTGTTACCTCAGCTACAGCAGACTTCCTTGGTTCGTAGTCTTAAATGTCATGACAGCTTATGTCTTCTGGAACTTTGAATACTCTGCTGTTAGGAATAGGAAAAGACCAAACATGTCTTGCCTATATTAGCATGTCTGCTAACATATATATATGTCAGCATAACAAGCATTATTAAATATTGCCAATTGTTGAGATTTTAGTTTCCAATTAGGTTGCTTGTCACTGAATTTGGCTTCTGTCAAGTTACTCTTACAAAAAGAAAAAACCCAAAACTCCACAAGCCAAATAACAACCTAACAACTTCCATGAAGTTTGCAGAAAGAATTCCAAGATGTTTATTAAATTCTGAATGGAAACCTGAAGCAGGGATGAGTGTGGAAAAGGCATAAATTTTATTCTGACTATATTGGTTTCAGTTATGTTACTGTCTAACAGTTTTCCGTTACTTGGGTTTTCAATAGGGAATCTTCTGCGTGGCTTGTAGCTGCTGGCTGTCTAGTACTAGGAGAGATTAAAGTCAACCCAAGGGCAAACAATGTGGTTTGATTGCAGCTAGAGAAAATATAACCTATGTGTTTCATATGGTTATCCCTAGAAATACACGCAGGGCAGCAGAAGTCTGGATGGATGAGTACAAAAATTTCTATTACGCAGCAGTGCCTTCAGCCAGGAATGTACCTTATGGCAAGTAAGTCACAAGTGCTTCTTTGCCTTATCAATATATTCTTTGTGAGACAGCAAATTCTGCGGTGAATGCAATGGTAACTCTTGTGTTACCTCTTGAAGATACAGTTCTCCAGCTCTACTGTTTTTGAATTTTCTGTGTGTTCCTTAATGTGTATGGAAACAGCAGCCTGACTTTAAAAACTGCTCCTTTTTTCAACCCCCTCTAGTATTCAAAGCCGAATGGAACTTAGAAAGAGACTTAGCTGCAAACCCTTCAAGTGGTATCTTGAAAATGTTTATCCTGAGTTACGGTGAGTTTTGGCTGAATTGAAGGTAGTATGGAGTGCTCTCTTTTTTTCTTTCTTCGCCTCCCCACATACCATTAGTTCCTCTTTCTCCTTCCTTGAATGTGAAGCATGTTTTTTAATTTATTTGTGAAAGCAATGCCTTATGTGGGCTTATTTGCTTTTGGGTTTTATTAGTTCTATTTCTAAAGAGCCATTTCCCCCTAGCAAGCTGCTTTTTCTGCTTACTGCAACTACAGCTGCAGTAGCAGGTATTTTAGAGAACAGTGTCTAAAGGACTCAATTTATCTGATCCTGAAGTTAGTCTCCTACAAAAGCTGTTTGCTCAAAAGTACACTGTTCTGTATCCTGTTGTCCCTTTAAAGCTTTAGTCTTTGCCTAAGCACATGCCTGGTTGAGTGAAGACACTGATTCACAGTACAGTACAAGTAATGGGAGTCAGCAGATGAGGGCCTTGTATGTTTAGCAGACAAGGATAGCTGCCGAAGACTCTAAAAAGCTCAGGCTTCTGCTCTTTCTGTCTCTTGTTCTCTGTCGCTGGATAATCACTAACTTGGGTTGAGAGTGGAGGGGCGTTAGGGAAGGAAGAGGGAAATGAGGGGTAACACTGCTAACAGTTTCTGTAACATGAATGCATCCTAACTAATGAAAAATCCTTGAAGAGAAACACTTTTTGAAAGGATAAAAAGGGTTTTGTTCAATAACCATTTAATAAGTCAGATTTGAGACTATAAACTAGTTTGTCTGCTGTCAACCTGATATTGGTACTGCAACAGTAAAACACTGTGTGGCTTATAAGAATGCTTGGTTGTTTTTTTTTCCTGGAGGCATTTCATGTCAGTACAGTCAGGTGACTACTAGTGCCATACAGGTTTGGAATGCAAGAGCACCAGCCATTACAGCCCTAGTGAAACATGTGCAGAACCATATAGACTAAAGAGTCTCGTAAACCAGGATGATGCTGAAGAAGTTGTTCTTTATTGTCTCTTAAAAGTGCCAGAGGATATTTTTGGTTTATTTGTCAGAAAAAATACATCTTGCAAGCTCTCCTGGAAAATGTGCTACCATAAGCATTACTTAAGTATAATGTCATCTTACTCTGTGTCATCTCTCATGTGCTCCTTCTGATGAGTTGAGTTATTATACTCATTTTATAGTCTGAAGTTTTAAAAGGAGTTGATATGCTCTTGCTTTACTGTTTGACATGAACTCATAGACTCTACCTCACGGCTATATTTTATTGAACAGGTTTGCCTATGTATTTCCATACTATATGAGTTTTATGTGCAGTGATTAGAAAATAGATATCAGCAAAATATTGGTGGGTTTTGAGTTTGTTTTGTTTTAAATTTCTAACACCTTTTCCAGTGCTTAAGTAAAAAACAGTCTGGGGAAAAATGTAGGATGTCATATTTCTGCCACAAGCTAGCTTGGCTGAAAAAAAGCCAAGAGAGCCTGATACCTTAACTGATAGCATTCAGCTTGAGCGATCTTAAATGATCATCTTTAAGTAATCTCTGATTTGCCTTTTGTGCTGAGTTTGTGTGTTCCTAGAATCATAGAATGGTTTGAGTTGGAAAGGACCTTAAGGTCATCTAGTTCCAAACCCCACCCCTGCCATGGACAGGGACATCTTCCACTCCTCATTCTCTGGTACAGGTCTTTTTGTACTCTGTCCTAAGCTTTCAAGTTTATTCATGTTTGATCAGTTCATGACCAGATAATTGCCTTCCCTCCTCAGAAGATTGAGATTTTCAGATAGTAGTCATCATGCGTCTTGAAGCTGTTACCTTAAAATACTCCAAGTAAAGACAAGAAGTTAAAAAAATTAAAAATAGATCAAAGAAATGGAATTAAGCAGATATTCTGGTTTTATTTTAGGGTACCTGATCATCAAGATATAGCTTTTGGAGCTTTGCAGCAGGGTACCAATTGCCTTGATACTTTGGGCCACTTTGCAGATGGTGTTGTTGGAGTTTATGAATGTCATAATGCCGGGGGAAACCAGGTCTGTATGCCATTTGTTGGGGTTTTTTTCCATAGTATGTGATTTTTTTTTATTAAAAAAAAGAAAGTGAAACTTGTTTAGCAAGTTCTGTGTATTGGCGATGGGAAGATGAGTCTGGATCAGTTATTATAAGAGATTAATATCTCTAATATAAGAGACTAATATCTCTTATTATAAGAGATTAATATCTCCATATCAGTTATTATAAGAGATTGGCTAGATAACTTCTCAGGTATAATTTTACATATTCAGGATTAGAATCTGAGTCCAGAGATTCATTCAGTGTACATCAAGATTATCCCCTTCCTTTGTCTCTACTAATATTTGCTTTCACACTAGAGGCCAGTTGCTTCTTTCCCAGGAGTTTTATACTTGTAGGGAAAGCTTTTTTCAATAAATCGGTGTGTTTGATGGGGGTAGGGGGGATTTTTGCTTAAGAAAAGATTTGGGTTGTATTAAGCATATGGCCTAAGATCAGAAAAGTAGAAGAATGCTTTACTGTGATAACCTACTACTCATTTCTAATTTGCAGTAGCAGGCTATAAAAAAATCTGTCTTAAATCCCCATTTGGCTCTTCTAGAAAACAAAGTTGCCTAAATGTCATATCCAATTCACTCACAGTAAAGGGAGCATTTCAGCAAATTCTTTCTAATCCTACTCTTAAACTAATCCCAAATGTGTCAAATCTGTAAATGAGAGCATTAATTATTTTAAAGAATCTTATTTATGCAGTTGTGACTTTGTTATTGTTCACAAGATACACATATATATACTCACTATTTTCTGTGCTGCTTTGTCACTGAATTCTTCTCAGAATCAACCTGACTATAAATCAAATGCAAAATTAATACTTAGAGTACATCCATTAAAATAGAAGGTTCACCACTTACAAATTTGCTGTTGAATGAGTATCAGAATTTTGCTCACTCTGATTTAAATTAGAAGGGGAAAATCTGAAAATCAAATGAAGGCTTTGTTTCAAAAATAAAGAACTTATTTCCTGGAAGATAAATCATGTTGATTTGAATGCATTGCCATCATAGAATCATAGAATAGTTGGGGTCAGAAAGGACCTGAAGATTATATGCCTGAGCTATGCCTCTTTCCTTATCATCGAAGAGAATATATCTGGGGAGGCTTTTTCTACTACCTTTATGAAAGTACATGCATCTTCTCAGAACGCCACGGTGGTTTTTAGAAGGGGTGTACATGGCAGAATTGCCTTGGTGCAGAGTTCTTGAAAGTTTCTGATGATGTTTTGTGTTCTCTGTAGATATACAAAGTTAGCCTCCTCTCTCAAACTCACTTCCCCTGAATCTGACCGTATCTTCTGTGTGGTTTCTTCTGTGGAGCTGACCTTGCCAAAGCAATATGCTTTAGTTTTGAACAGGTTCCGGTTCAGAGACATCCAGGCAGATTAAGAGCAGAACACCTTAAAACCAGGTTTTATGTCCAAGCAGAATTCATATTAGATTGGAGGGAATGTTCTTGCGGCCTTTTGATGGAAGGGTAAAGATGTATAAAGCAGTATGTTCAAGACTTTCACTGTCTCTGACTACAAGGTTTTCAAATAAAAATTTTAACCACTTCCCTGGTAGTATTTTCAACTGTCACTATTCAGTATAAGTCTTATAAAGGGGCCTTCTATTTCAGAGGCATTTGTGATTCTTGGTAAGCTTTGAAAATAACTTGCTTAATTCTTTAAGTTGTTAAAAGTGGCTATTAATGTTTCTTGTTGACATCTTACAAACTGGGCAGAACTGAGAAGCCAAGTAATTTTGCTGTCATCTGGGATTACCATATTGAGAGTGAAACATTTTCAGTTTAAAGGTTTGGGAGACAAAGGGATGCAGAGTGTTCCTGCCTTAGCTTTGTTTTGTGCAGCTGTGATTATTCTAGTACTTGAATACTCTTCTGGTGCCTGTGCAGTGGTGATTACTAGTAATCCTGTGGGTTAGAAGTTTTGATTGTTTCCTGAGCATCTGTTCTCAAAAGAATTTAATAGTTATTGAATTTGCTAATTTTAGATGGGATTATGGAAGCCAAATATTTGGTTATGGTATTAGAAAATAAGTTAAAAAATGGGATGGGATTAGTCAATTTATGTCTGAAACACTGATTGCTTGCAAAATAGCATTCAAATGTAGCCAGGCTTGACCCTGTGTGTCTTTAGTTTTGTATTCTGCAACTCTGAATCCTCTCTAGTTTTTTGGAGAGAAGCTGAGTGTGCCATCTTAAGTAATGACAAGCGTGATTTGGATAATTAGCTTTGCTTTAGTTGATAGATCAGCTTCTTTCCTCCAAAGGATAATGACACAAATGAAGACCAGTCTAGATCCTGGAGACCAGACTTTGAGGAGAAAGACATGGAAAGAGTCTGAACACCAGCACAAGAGCAGGCCCTGTATAGAAGGATACTGTGATCAAGCAAGCTGGGCAGCAGTACATACAGAATAGCTTTCGTTGCTTTCAATTTAAAAGCTGCATATTTAAATACATGTAGAGGACATTCTATTGTACATCAAGCCTTTATAGCAGTCTCCCTCTACCTTTGAGTTTGGCAGTCTTGTGTATTGCTTTCTGGTGGTCTCTACCATATTAAGAACTACTGCTTCCTTGCTGTGCTACCCATTATGGATAGTTTAGTGCATAGGAAGGGTGGCCAGCAATGCTGAAGACCAAGCTTTTAGGGTTTATATATATGTAATATTATATATTTTAACATATATATAAATCTGTCATACATGGAAGATATGGGAGGGTGTAATACATGCACAGGGAGAGAGGAATAATAGAGCTGGAAAAATAATTGGACAAATATGTTAAACCGGAGGACCTGTGTGAGTGCCTGCTATGCTTGTGCAAAGCCAGCAGAGGGAGCAAAGAGCCAGCCGTGAGCTTGACGCTGAAGCAATAGCTATTACTGTGTCTGGAAAGAACTTTTTTCCTCTCCGGCTCTATAGGAAGCAATGAACTGTTCTAATATTCATACGTAGCTATTTACAGGATTTTATCTGTGCTAAGTATGCAGAGATAGCATGTGTGCCTTGTGCATGTGTTAGTATACATCATTTTGTACACTTTTTTTTCTTCCTTTTTCTAGGAATGGGCCTTAACAAAGGACAAGTCAGTGAAACATATGGATTTGTGCCTTACTGTCGTGGACAGAGCACCTGGTTCACTAATAAAACTTCAGGGCTGCAGGGAAAATGACAGCAGACAGGTTAGTATGTTGTGAATGCACTCTGCAAACAGTGGGGAAGACAAGGGCTTCCTTGAATGAGATGCAAGAACATGCACTGGTAATCATATCTTCTGTTGGTTCTGTTCTTCACTCTGTCTTGCTATTGTTTGTGTGTGTAAAGTTAGGATGTGTGGGCAGAGCAGCAGGAATAAGCTTGTGTACTGAGCTTTTCTTTTCATAGGCCAGTGCAATCTTTTATGAACGTAGAGGTTTTATTCAAACAGTGGCCTTTATAAAGGTTTCACCCAGCAGCACTGATGTGTAACAGTCTTCAACTGCCACATCTGATTTCTGAAATAGAATGTATTCCACAGTGTATTCTTGAAAGGTCTTATTCAGAGAAGTTTGAAGATTATGTAATCTGTGTCTTAGAAGAGTGTGGTTTGTCTTTCTTTTTTTTACGTGACTTATTTATAACAGCACCTGACTTCTTCAGTTCATTTTCATTAATGCAGCATTCCAACTTCATCTGTTTCCCATGCCTGAGGAAAATCACATTTGCAGTCATACCATCTTTTTGATCTAGTCGTATAACAAGTCATCTCTTTCTGCTAAGTCATCAGTTCTGATCATCTGCCAGCTTTCTTCTGTGTCTCCAGTTCTGCAGACAGATAACAAAAATGCTATTCCTTGCTGCAGGAATATTCTTGCCACCTTCTAGAAAAGGGAACTAAGGAAACAAGATATTTTTAATAAGGTGTAAGGGGACAATGTTAGAAATATAAAAGAAAAAGCTTTTTTTAATTATTATTTTTTTATTTTTAACATTCTGTACTTGACATCACCTTGAGCAAAGAGCTTCTAAGAGCACAGATTGACTGGTTGCCTTCTATACAATTGAAAGGTGTCTGACAGACTTATGTAAAGTTGTCTTCAGTAATTGTGTTTCTTGCTTCTCTATGTTTAGAATTGCAGTGTTATTTATGTCTTTTTTTTTTCCTTCAGATCGGAGGTTTCACACAGGTAACATGCTTGTGTGCATTTTGTATCTGTTGCGGTATGTTACCTGAATAGGCAGTTGTTTTGTCAAGGCTTGCTATAACTTGTGTGCTCTTATTCAAGGATCATTGAAACTGTGTACTATTATTGAAGCTTTCATGGCTTTCCAAAGCACAAGCCAGGGAAGCTTATGAAGACTTCAAAGGATAGGATGTAGAGATTATCCTTTTCCTGCTTTTCTAGCTCAGTAACTGTTGGGTTGGTTTTTTTTCCTCTTTCAGAAATGGGAACAAATTGAAAGCAACTCTAAACTGAGGCACGTTGGCAGCAACCTCTGTCTAGACAGCCGAAATGCGAAAAATGGTGGTCTCACCGTTGAGATCTGCAGCCCTTCTTTGTCACAACAGTGGAAATTCACACTCAATCTGCAGCAGTAGAAGGACTTACAAGCAAAATGCTGTTTCAATTCAGAGACATTGGGCAAAGTTTTGATTGAATTACTGATGTATTTCTTAAAACTTTCCACGGAACTTATATACCTCAGTATTCCATCTTTATCTGAAAATAGGAGTGTGCTGAAGCAGACAGCAGGGATCCAGGGGACTTGGAGCACTGCAAAAGTGTTGCTGAACATGACTGCAGCACAATTCCTTCTTGGTGTGAAGACTTCAACGGTTCATTTCCATCTTCAGTTACACACTTGCACAGAAGATAATTAACTCTAGGAACAACTGATGTATGATAAAAAAGGATCTGAAGAAACACCTGTGGGGAACAGGGTATG
>WYDI02009854.1:0-41700 GCA_009867235.2 Psittacus erithacus
ATACCTTAGTTAATAGACTGTTCTTATCTCAACCTGTGGGAGTTGTATTCTTTCAATTCTCTTCCCCATCCCTCCGGAAGCCGAGGGAGGAAGGGGGGGGGGGCAGTGAGTGGGCTGTGTGGCAGGCCTTAAAACCATGACACCCCCACCAAGCCACAGAAGGGTGAGGGGAGTGAGCAGCTGGGTGGGTGCCTAGCTGCTGGCCATGGTCAATCCACTACAGCTAAGCTAGAAAGAATGATATTCCCTATAAGTGGCCAAGGGCGCTACTAAAAGAGGCAAGTGTAAACCTCTCCTTTAGTAATTGTTTATTGTAATAGAGTTGTAACAGAGCTTGAAAGAACACACAACTGGGATTATCTGAGGACAAGGCTATGGTTTAAGTAAGACCAAGATGAAATCCAAAACCAAATCTTTCAGGTTAGGAGTTCCCATACAGTCACACCCAATCCACATCCCCATGTGTCTCTTTCTCCAATTACTGTTACTCATGACTGAACAGTAGATGAGGTTAAAATAACACTCTCAGTCTAAGCTGTAAATCAACTAAATGTCATACAGCTACGCTGGACTGGCATTATATCCAAGCTAATGAAATCAGAAGACGAAAGGAAGGAAAAGAAAAAGAAAAAGTCCCGATCCCCTCCATCATGGTATATGGACTATGTTAGAGCAAACCAAGTAGATGAGAGGAATAAGAATTATTTTTTTTTAACACCTACTGAAACATTCTGAAAAGCTCAACATGGTAATAGCTCAGTATCTACACCTCCCATGTGGAAACAAGTACAATAGAATAAATATTTTTTATCAATATCTTCAGGTAAAAAAAATAGTAGACCACCTCTTCCCTCCTCTAAGTTGGAGAAAACAAAAAGAGATTTTCTTACAGTTGATTCACATGAATTGGAAAAGTTAGTTGAAAAGATTACAGTAAGAGGCAAACTTGCACAGAAATGATGATGGAACGATACTGCTAATCCACCTTCAGAAGGAGGAACACAGATTTTAAGAACGTAGTTTTCAAAACAAATTTGCTAGCTAGGATAACTAGGAGACAAGAATAAGATTATGGTGGGGAGGGGAGAGATTCTTCCAGTTCTTAAAGAATAACAGTAAAAACACAGAGAAAAAGAATCCTTGAGCATATAAAGGACAAGAACTCATAAGCTAAAATTTGAAAAAGCAGCACATGAAACAAAAATGGGTTCAAATTACTAGGGCAAGAGAGTCAAATGAGAAAAGTCCAGGGCAAAATGAGATAGATGTTGTTCCTTGTTAATAACCACAAAGAACTTTCCATATATATGACAGTCACAAAAGAAAAAGCAAAGGAAGTGAAAAATAAAATGAGGGAAGAATCCTGTCTGGAAACAGAAAGAAAAGGCAAGACCCGAATGAACCAATGGCTACTGAGATGATGCTTTACAAAGCATCACTAAACATTCAATGTATTTTTATCTCCTTCCTTGACCTTTCAGAATCCTGAAAAGTGAACAAGTGTTTGGTCTGACCCATACTGACATATCTTTGTGTTTATTACTTATTCTTATATATTAGAATAAAAGAAGATGAGAGCCCTGAAAAGAAGAAATTCCAGAAAATATGGAAAAGGTTCTTATCTACCTGTACAGGTATATAATTAGGAGTCAAAAATAAATAAATAAAAATCATAAAGCAGGTTAAATTCAGGTTCCAAGAATGAAACATATATGCAAGCTTATTTGTAAGCAATGCATAGACAGCTAAAACGAATCTTTAACCTGTGAAGAGTAAGTCATTAAATCAGTTGCAATGACTTCTACAACTTCTATCTATAGTTTATTTTTAAAAACATTTCCTTGCTATCCTTAACTGAATAGTTCTTATCAGTGCCCCAGTATGAAAACAGGCACACCAGTATTCTTTAAGAGGGGATGGGTAGCAAAAGGGAAGGTACATCACTGAAGTGCAACATTTTGATTTTCTCTGAACTACTTGCTTAACTTTCAGAAAGTTTGTCCCAGATCAGCCTGTTTCCATTAGCAATTTATGTCCCTAAAGCTGATTTACAGCTTTTGAGAGATCTATTTTTTTTCTGTCCCAATTTATTCTTATTGCTGAGCAGTCACCACCAGGGGATATTCAGCCTTGGTTTTCCTCCCTCTTAGAGAGATATCAGCTGAAGTCACAGTTGCAATTTTTTTTTTTTTCATCTGCACCTGGACAACTTTTGTAACCCCTCCTCCAAAAAAAAAACCCTCAAAAACCAACCAAAGACAACAACAACAAAATGCAAAACCAAACAGAAAAGAAAACCACCACAAAAAAACCAAACCCCCCCCCCACAAAAAACCAACCTAAAAAAATCCACCCAACCCCCCTCCCCCCAAAACCAACCAACCAAAAAAAAAGTCAACAACAAAAAAACTCCACCAACCATGAATTACTTGCTGTTGCGACAAGGAGACACAAAAGCACAAAAATGTAAACAGTTTTAACTAACTGTTAAGTTAGATGGCTTTGTAATGGAGATGCTTGAGGTTAGTTGACATAGTTTTAGGTCCTTAGGACCTTAGTACAAAAAGTGTAAGAAAAATAAAATAGAAAAACAGGACCTGGGCATGGGGAGTATCTGGGACTAGCAGATGTCCAGGATGGGCACAGTTAAACTGGCTGATGAGTAGAGGGACAGGATGATTGCTATGTCTGTAATGTTAATTAAGCTGGTGCTTCAAAGACTGCCAGAAGTGATGAAGATTGTTGGAAGAATTAAACGACCCTCAAAGACCACTGCCACATTTTTGTATGCCTGAGGGAAACTTTCTGGAAAATGATGTAACTCATTCATAGCCTCATGAATATATATGTATGCCCAGTGACTATATAAGGACGGCCTGTGTATAGGGGATACAGGTTAGGAGGAGCTACCCGCGTGTCTCCTGACGCTGCGCAATAAAGGATACCTGCTTGCCAAGTTGAAAACTTTGTTGGTGAGTTTGTTCCTGGAGTTTTCTCCAAATCAACATATACTGGTGAAAATGCCAATACAGGAAAAAGCCTTTTTAGGTTGAATATAATATGGTCACCAAAACAAGCTACATAAACTTCCCATGAACTTAGCTGGACATAAATTCTTCAGGAAAAAAAAAAAAAAAAAAAAAAAGAAAAAAACTTTTGAAAAGTAGACTCTAATGTCAAGAAAATAGCTATCTTTAGGGTAGCATTTTACTGAATCATATATTCTGGGTATAGTGTGTTATATGATGAGTGTAGGAAATGGTGCAAGAAATATTAAAATACATGCCAATGAGAAAAGATGGTTTATCATATATAAAGCAAAACCTCCAAACTCCGTGACAAACTCAGATGACTTTCACTAAAGTTATGAGACATTGTAAGTGTTGTTGCAAGTGTTCAATTATTGTTAACATCCTGACAATAAGACAAATGCAAAGTTGCAGTGTGGAATGAAAGATTACAAAGCACTACTTATTTCAAGTGAGTTGAAGGTTTTGGGTTAAAAATAAGTATATTGAACTACTTGAAAAATCATACGTGACCATTTAAACAAGGAAAGTGTTCTATTACGTGAGTCCAAAGGACCTATTTTGGGACTTTTCTATGCAACCTTGATTGTGGCATTTCTTTGTTCATAGTCCTACACATTTTCCTTTTAATATACAGATTTTTATGGGAATGTTATAAAATTGTGCATTATTCATTACTGCATTGCTCTGCATTTTTGTTTTGTGTAACAATCACATCCAGAGCTGTGCTATCCATGTTGCAGTTACAGTGCTGTCTTCTAGGTGAGGTTATATTTTTTCACTGCTTGTTAAAGTCAAGCAGAAAAAAATCATAGATATGTATGTGTGCCAAATTCTTGTGAGCACATCAAATAGAAATAAATAAGATAAAATAGCCCCGAATCCTACTGAGAGAAATGGTAGTGGTTGATAAGGTCCTTGGGAATTCCAATAGGTACAATATATAAACCCTGCAGTCTTGGAAATGATCAGTAGCAGGTAGTCAGTCTCCTTTTAGTTATATTTCTTCTGTTGTTCTTCTATGGACAATTACCATGTCAAAGGACTTAACCAACTGCTTTAAAATGTCATTAATTTTGTTAAATGAAATGTATCACAGGAAATAGCTCCAGTGCTTAATTTCAGAAGCTAGGATAATATACTGTGGACCTATCTTGGGACAAGCAGTCCTCTAACATTTTGTTTGCCCTTGAGATTTAGAAGGAATCATATCTATAGTATTCATAATAAGTAGCAATTTAACCAAGTTCAAATTAGATGTGAACAAATGGATTAACAAGCACCTCATTAAATTTTTAATTTCCATTTCATTTATCACTTTTAATAGAATCAACTCTCTTTCAGGGTGGGGGAGGATTCATTTCCAAATATGAAATGTTAATTTCACTTGTTTTTATCAATAGCTTGAATTATTTTTCTACAAAATATACTTTGTGTAGTTCTGATATATCTGACCTGCAGATAGAGCTAATAACTGTAGACTGATTTAATGGATATTTATTAAAGTACTGAACTTTACAGTGTTGTTGTCTGTAGTATTTTCCTCTAAGTGCTAATGTGTACTTACTTGCAAGGATTTCAAAGGTCTTTTCCAACCTAGTTGATTCTGTGATTAATATTAGGAGAGGGAACTTCTGTGATTTTGAGAATAAATGAATTTAAAATCAGCACACATTGGGCAATTAATTAAATAATTTAATTGAAAATATCAATGTATTTCAGAAGTAAATTCTGACTTTTAAACTTTACATTCAGATTCCAACTTCAAAGAGATATTTTAAAGTATTTGAATTCCTTGGATAACATAAATCATAAACGTGCAGAATTTTGATAATTTTATGTTTTCTTTCAAATAAAGCTATTCTAAAGCTCTAACTTTAATATATCTATTACTGAAGAATGACTTTGTAGAAAAATGCATGTCTTTTGAATATGTTTTCTTAGCATTTATTTCCAAGGGAAAAATAAAATTAATTGTAGGAATAGAATAATTGTTTCTTGTTCATCTGTCCTTTGAAGTTCCTTTATTTAGTTGTGATGTGCTCCAGGTGTCAGGTGTCCATTTTTTGGTTACAGAAAGCTTTTTCTACGGGCATGTTTTTTTCCCAAATATTTACTTCATGTTCCTTTCCATCTTGCACAGACAGGTATTATACTGATCTCTGAAAGAAAGGGAATAATTGTTTTAGGACCCTTCCTCTATGTAGTACCAATATGAATGTCAAATTCTTAAGTCTCTATCAAATAATTTAGAAGGAGATACCAATCACTTTACATTTTTACCCAGCATATGAGAAAGCAAGTACTTTTCACTGTAATGACAGTCTGTGTGCTTGAGAAAGAAAAAAGAATGGAAATTGTATTTCCGGTGTTACAAGGTTCTTCCAGCACATGTTTTGGGCAAGAGAGAAAAAGCAATGTCTGAAACAAGAAAATGCCTGAAAAAGAATCCAAACCAAAGAAGTATGTTGCTTATCTCAGATGTAGAATTGTGAGGCTTCTTGGGTGTCAGTGTAGATCAAGGCTAAACTTAGTAATCATCAGGGTTTTTTTCAATGTTATTTGGTTTTGTTTTTTTTTTCTAAATAAATATCTTTAAATACATCTTCTCTGTAATATTGTAATAAATTTAGAGAGCTGTTTTTCACTGAACTGGTTGCAGCTAAGGTGCAAAAATCTGAAACGGTATAGGTACCAGAGCATTCATTGAAAAAAATATAAAAAAGAAAAAAAAGTATTGAAAAAAATATAAAAAAGAAAGACCTGCCAGGAATTAATTACAATCAAGCTGATCATTCTAAGAGTAGCTGTCTACTGTAGTAAAACATGAATAACACGTTTCTCACTGTTTTCAGTTAAAGTGGTTCTGAGAACTTGGAAAAACTACCTTAGCTTGTTAAGAAAGCTCTAATTCAGGAAAATGTTTTGATTCCCATCCAAAAGATAAAGAAAGATTAAAGATAAAGAAATCTTGTGTGAGTGCATAAATATACACACGTGATAGTGCTTCTGGCTCACTGCCAAGAGTGTCTACTTTTTCAGACGGACTGCATGAGCAGTTTAACAAGGACAGAAGATTGTCTGTATGTAAGTGAGGTATCAGGCCAGATGAAATATATTTTGAGGTCTCTATTATTTCACTGCTTCAACAGCTTGACTTTCTCTTCTACTAGATTCCTTTATGTGTTTGAGCTTCTGTTTGGCACAAGAATAAATAGTATCCTTTTTTTTTTAATCCAGTTGTCTTTTTGTTCTTGAGAGTTTTGTTTCACCACAAGTTTATTTTCTGTGTAATTATATATCTGGTATAAAGATGTCTAATTTCATGTATCTTAATGTCACCTAGGTCCACAAATTCATTTATGTATTACAGATGCAGAGCTAATTTATAATAGATGCCATTTTGTAAATGTTGTGGCTTAACCCCAGCCAGCAACTAGGCACCACCCAGCCAGCCACTCACTCCTTTCACCCTGGTGGGATGGGGAAGAGAATTGGAAAGGTAAAAGTGAGAAAACTCGTGGGTGGAGATAAAGGCAGTTTAAAAGCTGCACATGCAAGCAAAGCAAAACAAGGAATTAATTCACCAGTTCCCATCAGCAGGCAGGTGTTCAGCCATCTCCAGGGCAGCAGGGCTCCATCTCGCATCCCAGGCAGTTACATGGGAAGACAAACACCATTGCTTCTAACATCTTCCCCTTTTTTTAATTCCCCCAGCCTTATACACTCAGCACAACGTCATATGGTTTGGAGTATCAGTTTGGTCAGTTGGGGTCAGCTGTCCTGGTTGTGTCCCCTCCCAACTCTTTGTGCACCCCCAGCCTGCTTGCTGGTGGGGTGGTGTGAGGAACAGAAAAGTCCTTGGCTCTGTATGAGCCCTGCTCAGCAGCAATGAAAACATCCCTGAATTATCAAACTGTTTTCAGCAAAATCCAGAATATAGCCCCATACTAGTTACTGTGAAGAAAATTAACTCTACCCCAGCCAAAACCAGCACAGTAAATCATACATTTCTTCACTCTTTTATTAAGCAATGTCTAATCAAACTTTTTGTTCTGACTTGCCGGAGACAATATGTTAAGGCGCTAGAGGGTACTTTGAGTTATTAAGGTAAATTAATTCTTGTAACTGCTATGAAGGTAGAAGACTGAAGTATAGGGTAAGATTAATAAAGAAAATTTAGACATTTTATTGATATATATACTTTTTGTTTCTGTCAGGATTTACATTTCCCAGAATGCTTGTTTAGTATGGATTTGAACTAGTGGACTGAAAGTAGCTGAAGACCAGGAACATAACTGGAAAAGTACAAATAACTTTTTGCTGCTTTTCCAGAAGCTACAATTTACTCCAGTAAAATGAAGTCACAGTTTATGGAAAAGATATCTTGGGGGAAAAAAAAAAAAAAAAAGAAGAAAAAAACCCAACAAATAAGTGCAAACCCCAGAGAACAACAAAATCCATCTGTTAAGCTCATTTGGCTGGATATTTTCAAAGACACAGCATTGTCTTTCTGCCATTAAAAAATCACGTGAAGAAAACCAATCTTTTAAGGAAATGCCTATGTTTTACCAAAAGGCAGATTCAGTGAATAAGCATTTCTGTTCTGAGTATGCTTGTTCCGTGCAGAACTATTTCATAAGATGATGACGAAATATTGTCATCAAAGGCAAGTTGTCAACACTGACAGGCATTTTTTTAACATCCTTGTGATTGAAAGACTCGGAACTTTTTTCTTTCTGTGTCTTTCTAGTGTCTTAATCGAAATGTCTAAGGTACACAGCTGAATGCTTACTAAAGTCTGTCTAGTCTTTAGGGGCCTATGATGTCTTGCACGTTTGTGATGTTATTTGACAGATTATACATTAGGCCATTTCAAGTGCTGTTCATCAGTAGAGAATTCAGAACCATAGTGCAAAGTGGAGTTAGACAAATTCTAGTGAAAAGGCTTCTTGCCACATAAGTGAATGAATGGCAATATTACTTACATAGAAATGCTCTTCTGATGCCTGTTATGACTTAAACATTTAGATTTTGAGATTGATCGTGTAGATTAGTTTCAAATTTAGAGATTTTCATAAAATCATGTAATGGTTCAGGTTAGAAGGGACTTCAGGAGGCCAACTTCCTGCTCAAAGCTGGATAGGCTGTAAGTCAGAGTTCATGCAGTCTGGACTTGAACACCTCCAAGGATGGAGTCTGCCTAACTTGTCTGAGTAACCTGTTCTAGTGCTTAACTGGCCCTTAGGGTGAAAAGATACTTCCTTATATCCAGTCACAGCCTTTCAGTTTAAATGTTCACTGTAACGGTATGTGCTCAGACCATTGAACCATCTTGGTGGCCCTCCATTGAGCATAATCCAGTTTATCAATGGCTTTCTTCTAACGGATGGAGAAGATGGCAAAATATGTCATGCTACCCGAGCTACCAAGTAGCAAATACTGGGATTTAGTGCTTAAAGGAAATAATCGCTTCCCTCATGGCTGTGCTCCATATGGCCTCCATAGGATGGCGCTCACTGCCTTTGCTGCCAGGATGCACTTCAGGCTTATTCAGCTTGCCATTTGCCAAGACTGGTCTTTTCCAGCAGAGATGCTCCCCGGCACTCCATCCCTAGCCTGTAACAGTGCAAGGAATTCTTCTTTGCCAGCTGAAGGAAATGAAAGGCCTTTGTCTTTTTTTAGTATATTACATTTTATGTTTGACCTTTCCTCTCAGCTGTTCAGGTCCCTCTGACTAGCAGCCCCACCCTCAAGCATGTCTACCAAACCCCCTCCAGTTTGGTGTCATCTGCAGGCTCAATGAGAGCATACTCTTTTGCCTCCTCCTGGTCACTGGTTGAGATGTTGAAGAGGAGAGGACCCAGCACAGACAGTGTGGTAGCCCACTTGTTGCTGGTCTCCAGGAAGAGTTTGTCTCATGAACAGTTACCCTGTGAGCCTGACTGAACCATTTTTCTAATATGTTTCGCTGTCCATGCATCCAGCCTAATATCTTGCATTAAGTGCAAGAATATTGTGAGAGACAGTGTTTAAAGCTTGCTGGTTAAGCAAGTGGATCACAGACAAAGTTTAAATGTCCCAGAAGGAAGAACAACATTGATGCCATTCAGGACTTTTCCATGGTTTCTATGTGAAGATAATCTGTACCTTGATAGGCAAAATAATAGCCATTTTCATACAAACAAATGTGTGTGAAGACAAATTGTTTATGATTTGCAGATAAGCATCACTACTTGGAGCAATTTGATAGTTTATTATCTCTTGATAGAGATAATGGACTTAGGATAAATTTAAGTATGAAAGCCTCCAGTTAACCCAGAATGTGTTTAAAAACTATCATCTGATATTCACATACTGAATTTGGAACAACCCATAGCAGAATAGGAAACTTTCTAGCATAAAAATGCATGGCATGCATGAGTGAGGGAATGAATTTTTTCTGAGAACCTGAAAAATCTGTGAACTGAGGCAGTGATTTGTTGCTGTTTTTTATTCTTCCATTATTACTTTTAAAACAAAAGAAGTACTCTTGACTTGCTTTTTACCAAAACCAAGGCATTTTATTTCCTGCATATTACCTGTTTTACTACACAATTTTTTGAAGGGCTTGCTTATATTTCTTTTATTGTAAGGAAAACTCAATTTGCTGAAACTTAAAACTTTTTTTTATTTTTTTTTTTTAATTTCAGCATGGCAGAACCTCCGTTAAGCTAAATGCATCATTTTGACTTGACTTTCACAGTACTTCATTTGGATGAACTAACAAAGATTTCACAGCCTCTCTTTATGTCAAAATAACCATATATTTTCATTCTGATTGGTATACAATTGTATGTTTTTACCAAAGCCTTATTTCTTTCCAAGTAGCAAAACTCAGCCTTGTAGAACTCTTTATGTCATGTTCATGTAGAAGGTCTACTTTCAAGTCATGTACAGATACTTAAAAAACAAACAAACAATCCAGTTAGGGTTATTTACCTTTCAGTAAATTACATTTTGTAGTTATTCTGTACAGGTATTTTCAACAACCAGCCTTTTTTTTGTCAGAGCTCATCATTTTACCATCTGAATTGTAGGTGAAGAAGGAACTAGGTGATGGTTGAGATTGCTGTGTGTTTTGTTCTGTGTATACATTTGCTATAGAAACTTCTGGGTAAGACTTTTTGAAATTCAGAAATTATTTGTGTAGGATTACTGTGATGTTCATGTATAGATATCCTGAAGGTCCAAGGTTAGGTCACAAGACCGCACCTGGAGTACTGTGTTCAGCTCTGGGGCCCTCAGCACAAGAAAGGCATGGACCTGCCCAAGCAGTTCTGGAGGACAGCCACATATATGATCAGGGGCCTGGAGCACCTCTTCTATGAAGACAGGCTGAGAGAGTTGGGATTGTTCAGCCTGGAGAAGAGAAGACTCCAGAGAGACCTTCTTGCAGCCTTCCAGTGTCTAAAGGGGGGCAGCTACAAGAGAGCTGGAGAAAGACCTTTTACAAGGGCATTTAGGGACAAGACAATGGCTAATGGCTTTAAACTGGAAGAGGGGAGACTTCAGTTTAAATATTAGGAAGAAGCTCTTTACTGTGAGGGTGGTGAGGCACTGGCACAGGCTGCCCAGAGAAGTTGTGGCTGCCCCATCCCTGGAAGTGTTCCAAGGTTGGATGGGGCTTTGAGCAATCTGGTCTGGTAGAAGGTGTCCCTGACTGTGGCAGGAGGTTGGAACTAGATGATTTTTAAAAGTTCCTTCAAACCAAGCCACTCTATGATTCTATAATTTTTTTTTTTTTTTCAAAATACATTTATAGTGTTATAATTCTATATTGTAGTGCAGGGTTGATGCTGCTAAAGGAAGTATTTAGAAGGAATTAGAATTTCGAGTCTATCACTGTCTTTTTGCCTGTCTTTCAGATGGCATAGACAAAGCAGGGAGTTCTGACTGCAAGTTGGATGAGAGTTATGATCTGTAGCTCAGCCTGGATTAGATGAACTGTTGGCTGACTAGTGGAGCTGTTCAGAGAAGGTGGCTGACAAAATCAACTCATGCCTTGATGCACTGATATGATTCAGTTTCTTTTTGAGGTATTTCTTATTCATACTTCTTGTCACGTATTTGTTAAACCAAAAATAGAATTTTTCATTTTTATTTTGACTGTCTTTCAAATTATTACATCAGTGCTGTCATTGTACAAGAGAGCGGTAGTTCTTGATTTATTAGTGTTGAGACCACTGACATACTGAAAAACAGGTACTGTCTCCATAAACCTTCCAACATCACTGATTCTTGCTACAGGCTTTTTGCCCTTGCGGATGGTTTCTGTGATTACATCTCCTGTGTCCCTGCAGTTTTTGAGGCTGGATGTACTGGCAAAAAAACCTTCAGGAGCCCTAGTCCTAAATTCAGCCGTGAATGTTTGTGGTTTTCTTTTCTGTTTCTTTCCTGCCTGTGGCCTTCCTCAGTCTTCTTAACTTTTTATTGCCTTGCAGTCAGGGTGGTGAGGAAGTACTAATAAAAACAGAGGAGGAGACCCTTAACATTAGGTTTTTAAATTGTGTGGAAAGATATTGAAATAAGAGCTTTAAAGGGGGCTTTACCAACTTGTTATTGGCTAAATTGTGTTGCTGTTTAGGATTTAGTTGTTTGGGGCTCCTCTGCTACTGTAAAATCAGTTATGTTTGTGTTATTCAAATCATACCAGTGAACATAAACACAGAAATGAGTAGGAAATAAAGATGATTTTTTTGTATGTTTGTCTTCTTAAAATATGGGGAAACTTATATTTAATTACTTCCTTTTTTTGACAGGATTCCCAACTGACCTACACTTTGTCCACTGTACCAGGACGGGCTCACCCAGTTTGGCATCACTTTTCCAAATGAAGTTGTCTGAGTAGTCAGAATAGAACTGAAGATCTGTTGGGTGAAGTAGTACAAGAAGTATTAACAACTATTCAGAAAAATGGAATCCATTATAAGAAACTTATATCACATTTTTATTGCATTTTAAAGTGTGCAATGTTAAAAATGTTGAAGCAAAAATGGTTGTTTCATACATGTTTTGAGTTAGGCATTGAGCTAAATAGAAGCTGCTGAGTACTGATACTGCTGATTGACATGCAGTATGTAAGTATGTTGATGTGTACACATGTAATTAATGATGTATGTAGTGAAATGTATGGCAAATATGTTAGAACAGAAATATTTTTTTTACCACTTAGTCTTTAACTTGTGATTTTGTCATTATTAGATTCCCTGTGAGGGCAGTTGTTCTGTAAGAAAGTTAAAAACAATCATTTGCTATTACAAATAAGTAAACTTTTCAGAAGAACTCATTAAATTTATAACTATTGTGTGAAATTCCATATTATGTTGCTACTTTGCTTTCTTTTATTTTATTTCCTATAAAAAGCAGTCTTCTAGTGTCTAGTCTAGCAGCCGTAACTTAATCATTAGATTTATACTTCCTGTCCTTAGAGTGTTGAAAGGTCAGTGGAATAAAAAAAAATTGCCTTTGGCCATCTATTATGAGTCATAGACTTGCTCTCCTTTGTTGAAAGCAACTGTCAGACTATCTAAAAGGTATTCCTTTCAAAGTTGCAATGCTTACTTTGTCTCCCTTGTAATCAGTGGAGTAAAATCTCCCAAGAATTTGGAGCTTCTCAGCAATTTGCTGAAACAGCAAGTGATCTTACTGGCCTTATCAGCCTACTTTCCAACTCTTTGAAGAAAACCTGTTTTTAAGATAGCCAATGTCAGGGTAGCATGCATAAAAAGGTGTATTTCTTTAACTGTAACTTTAAAGAAAAAATGTTAGCATTTGAAATGCCTTGTAGTATCAGTCACTAAACATTTGTAATTTCAGTCTCTTACTGGAAATGCTATTCACTAGTAAGTTATTTCCTATGATGTTATTTCCTGAAATAAAAGACACTAAGAAAATGTAACAAGAATCATTTGTTAAGAGCTTATTAAGGACTTGATAGAACTCTTTGTTGCCAGTGGTCATCAAGTTACTATAGCAATTTAATATCCATGCTATATGTACTCTGAAGTAATGTTTGGATGCTACTTCTCTCTAAGTATGCCTCTACAGAACATTCTGCCAAAGTGCAGAGTTTGATGCTTTTATCTTGGAATACGTGGCTTGTATGTCGATTACCCTAGTGCCTAAGACCAATGTTGAATGTACTAGCTTAAGTACATTGACCCTTGCACTCCAACCTTCCGGGCACTTCTGGTTTACAGTCTTAACTGTCCGGGGACCATATAACAGTTAAAGCAAGGAACATGCCAGCTCTGCAGTGGAGTGTCATCAGCATCAATAAAAGGTGCAAGAGTGCTATAGATCAATGGTGAACATCAAAAACATCTGCATTCAGTTCCCTGGCCCAGTTTCCTTGTCATGCTATAAGACTTGGGGTGCTATTCAGTATCCTTTTCTGGTTCAGACTTTTTGGGTTTTTATTTTCTTACAGTTATCTATTCCATCCATTCCAATGATGCATGAGAATCTCTTAAAAAAAAAAAAAAAAAAGAGAGAAAATACCCCTCAGAATTCTTTCTTCTGTTCTTTACACTAGGATTTGTCATGTTGCAGTTTGAGAGTAAGATCTCTGCTTTCTAATGGAATGTCTGACAAATACAGTGACCTCATTTAACTTTGAAATTAGCCTTGTTTTAAGCATAGGGCTGAACCAGATGACCTGAAAAAGTCCCTCCCAACTTAAATTATGAGGCAAAATGCACTGAAAGTGTATTTCAGACTCCTATTCTGCCAGATATCTTTATTGTTTTGTGTTAGTAAAACTATGCTGTTCTTAATGATTCTCTC
This sequence comes from Psittacus erithacus, assembly GCA_009867235.2. Classification (NCBI taxonomy): domain Eukaryota; kingdom Metazoa; phylum Chordata; class Aves; order Psittaciformes; family Psittacidae; genus Psittacus; species Psittacus erithacus. The sequence continues at coordinate 13,857 of WYDI02009854.1, forward strand.
ATTTTGGTGTGCACTATGATTTCATAGTAATATTTTTTTATATAGGTTACTGCTTTTGCAGTTTGCCAAAAGGAAATAGCCTTTGATCAGAGGAATTACCTAAACTTCTCACATTTTTTCCAATTTATACATGCCTTGTTAGTCTCTTTGACCGATAATAGAATTCTTAGAAATGAAATCTCTAGCATTTATATATGAAGAGAGAATTAAAACCTTTGCATATGTTTTCAACTCGGGAATCAAGTTAGAGAACTGATTTGGGAAAAATCCTGAAATCTTAAGGAGATAGCATCCTGAAAGCCTTATATTTTAAAGGTATGTTAACCTGTATATTAAATATTTAAAAATCTGTTAAAAGGCCAAATGCCTTTGCTTTGTGGACTTAGTGTGTAGACATTTGAATTTTCCTGTTGGATCACACCCAAACTCTCAAAGAGTGTCAAGCACTGAAGGGCTACAAGTATAATAATAAAGCAATAGTATTATGATTTCTCTTTGGGTAATACTCTTCAAGCTACTAGCAATGTTCATCTTAGTTGCAAGTAATATTACTGTGTTTTGTAGCCTTTAAATTTTTACTCTGTTTTTCCTACTGAGTTACTTTTTAAACTTATAAACTTGTATGCATTGGTAATTATTATCACAGTTCTATCATCATAGTACAAAGAATAGTACTTCCTTGCTTTGAATTATTTTGATTATTTCCATTGAAGATTTCTAAGGGTTTTTTTTTGTTACAAGAATATGCAAAATATTCCTTGCTCTCTTTCTTCATACTTCTTGTGATTTTATAGGTCTTTGTAGCTTCTATAGGTATGTGGATGCTAAGAGGAAGGCTAGTGAAAAAGCAGGCACTCTTTGGAAGGAAACAGGAGACCTGGTTACCTGGGACTTGAGAAGGCCGAAATATTCAGCTTGTTTGTCTCAGTCTTCACTGACAAGAGCTCCAGCCACATCATCAAAGTCACAAAAAGCGAAGGTGGGGACTGGGAGTATTAAGAACTACTTGCTGTAGGAAAAGATCAGGTACAAAATCATCTAAGGAACCTGAAGGTACACAAGTCCATGCAACCTGACAAGATGCATCCGCAGGTCCTGAGAGAACTGGCAGATGAAGTGGCCAAGGTACTATCCATCAGATTTGAGAAGTTGTGGCAGTCTAGTGAAATTCCCACTGACTGGAAAAGGAAATATAACCCACATTTTTAAAAAGGGAAAAGAGGAAGACTGAGAGAACTACAGGCTGGTCAGGCTCAGCTAGTCGCTGAGCAAGATTATGGAGCAGATCCCCCTAAACACTGTGCTAGGGCACATGAAAAACAACTTGGTGACAGGCAACATGGCTTCACTGAGGGCATATCATGCCTGACAAATCTGTTGGCCTTCTATGAGGGGTTATAGCATTGGTTGATAAGGGGAAAGCAACTGACATCATCTACCTGGACATGTGCAAAGCATTTGACCATGTCCCACATGACATCCTTGTCTCTGAATTGAAGAGTCATGGATTTGACAGATGAACCACTTGATGAATAAAGAATTGGCTGGATAGTTACACTCAAAGAGTTGCAGTCAACACAGCTTGACAGTGCAAAACAGCTCAACATTAGGTTGGAGACTAGTGACAAATGCTCTTCCTTGGGGCACTGTGTCTTTGTCAGCAACATGGACAGTGGGATTGAGTGTGCTCTCAGCAAGTTTACTGTTGACACCAAGCTGTGTGGTGCTGTTGATACACTGGGTTAAGGGATACCATTGAGAGGGACCTTGAAAGGCTTGAAAGGTGGGCCAGTGCGAACCTCATGAAGTTAAACAAGTCCAATTGCAAGGTCCTGCAACTGGGGTGGGACAATCCCAAGCATAAGTACAGGCTGGGCAGAGAATGGGTTTAGAGCAGCCCTGTCTGGAAAGACTTGGGATGTGTGTTGACAAAAAGCTCAACATGAGATGGCAGTGTGTGCTTGCAGCTCAGAAAGCCAACTGTATCCTGGGCTTCATCAAAAGAAGCTTGACCAGCAGATTGAAGGAGGTGATTCTTGCCTCTCTACTCTAATCTCATGAGGCCCCACCTGGAGTACTGTGTTCAGCTCTGGGGCCCTCAGCAAAAGAAAGGCATGGACCTGCCCAAGCAGTTCTGGAGGACAGCCACATATATGATCAGGGGCCTGGAGCACCTCTTCTATGAAGACAGGCTGAGAGAGTTGGGATTGTTCAGCCTGGAGAAGAGAAGACTCCAGAGAGACCTTCTTGCAGCCTTCCAGTGTCTAAAGGGGGGCAGCTACAAGAGAGCTGGAGAAAGACCTTTTACAAGGGCATTTAGGGACAAGACAATGGCTAATGGCTTTAAACTGGAAGAGGGGAGACTTCAGTTTAAATATTAGGAAGAAGCTCTTTACTGTGAGGGTGGTGAGGCACTGGCACAGGCTGCCCAGAGAAGTTGTGGCTGCCCCATCCCTGGAAGTGTTCCAAGGTTGGATGGGGCTTTGAGCAATCTGGTCTGGTAGAAGGTGTCCCTGACTGTGGCAGGAGGTTGGAACTAGATGCGCTTTCATAGGCCTTTTCAACCCAGACCATTCTATGATTCTTCTGAATTGGATCACTTCCAGATGGACTTTGAGTTTCTGTCTGGGTGTCTGAAAGATGTTCTTTACCTTATTTACCTTTCATTTGCTTTTTGTAAGATTAGATATACGTTTATAATGGAAAGCAGTAGGACCAAAACATGGATGTGCACAAATGAGTTCTATAAGTAAGAATTACCGTATCAGTGGATAGAGCCTGTTTAGTTCAACATTCTGCTCCAAAGAGAATGAGAAAAAAAAAGACTTGAGTAATTCATATGTATCCAGACATCAACTAATTCTAATCTTGACTGTAGCCTCTGCTAATGAGTCCAATATGACTTCTGGCTTAGAGGTCTGTGTTTGCTGAAATTTCCCTGGTAGCTTTTATGATAGTCATTGCTTTGTTTTTCTGCATTCCCATACCAAAGGAAAAGAAAAGGTTACATGTTATAATTAGTAATTCAAATTGCTCATTCCTGTGTTGTACTAGTGTAGGTGGATGAATGTTGCCTGGCCCTGGTAACTGGTACTATAACCTCTTTCGTAATTCAATTTTAGACACAGCCTCTGTTGTAGCCCCTTCTGCCCCAAAGGGTTCCAATACTGTCATCTCCTCAACTTCTAGAAAAAATGTCACTACAGAGACCTCATTTCTGTGCAATGACTCTGACTGCTGCAATTGTATTAAGGTTGAATTGATTTTGATCCTTGATGTTTTGGAAAGAAAAAATTAGCATTAGAAGATTTGATTCCTCCACTTAGTAGAGAGAAATTGTTCAGATGAGGTCTGGGGTTTTTTGTTTTATTCTTTCCCTTGACTTGCACTTTTGTGGATTTTGCATTCAATCTGTTAAAATTTATTTCTGTTTTCTTTGCTTAAATATAATTTTTGCTTTCTTTTTTAGCTTTTTTTTTTTTTTTTAAATTGCCTTCGCTTTGCTGTTTAGTCAAGCTGACATCCATAGTGATAGTTGCGCTCTAGATCAGAGAGAACCTGACTGCATACCTATCACACTGTCCATGGCACAAAGCTGCCCTTCCTATTGTGGGTGGTGATAGCTAATTTTTTTAAAAAAAAAGGTTATGAATCTTATCTCCAAATCATTCCTATATATCATGTATAGAATAATAGTAGTGATTAGTTCAGCATTTATGGCTACATCTATTTTATTTTCCATTATGGATATGAACACATACTTAAATTCAATGTCATCTTCCATTTGTATTTGAAGCCAGCATAAATTCTGATTTGGGAAGAGGAGAGGGGACTAAGACACAGAGATATACAAGAAAGTTCGGAAAAGAGGTAGGGGAAAAATGTCAGAGTTCAGAATAAAGAAGTGGAAAAGATCAAATGAGCAGAAGTAAGAAGAAAGGCAAAATATGAAAGTAAAAAGACAGTGGGCATACTATGTTGTGGAACAAAAATGATGTTAAGAAATTATGTATTGAACAAGGTAATAATGTAGAAGAATCTGGAATATGTCCAGTTAAGTACTAAAGGTATAAGTATACAAAATTTTAAGCACTAATAGATATAAGCACATAAAACCTGAAGTCACGAAACACTTAATGACTCAGCTATAAATTAGTTGCCTTTCACCTCTCAGGCTTAATGGGGCTGCATGGTGGGAGGTGTGTGGGTAAATGCCTCCGTGAGCAGTGGCAATAGTTAGCAAGGGTTGGCAGAAGTCAGATCGCTTGACATAAGTCTGGTTGCTTAGTATGAGTAGGCCACAGGGTAAGGGTAACTTAGGGACAAGATAGGAGGAACTGGAACATTGCAAGGGCAGCAAAAGCAGGATGTGAAGCCGCAAGAATGAGAATGTAGTTTAGGGCTGGGGAACTAAGTGACAGTGCAATATTTACCGCACAAGCATTGGTGGCCTTTAGGCTTTATACCAATGAGCAGCTTGTCGCTAAGGGGGGTTAAGCAAGAGGCAAGCTTGAATCGTGTATAAGTAACTTTGTGTGAACACAATAAAGTGGCAATCACTTGATCACATTGATCGTCTCCGCGTTGTCCTTGACTCCCATGTCGACAGAGGTGCAGCTTTGGTCTTCAGTGTTTTGTAGAGCTGTTCTGATCTTTACAGCCCCAAAGCTATGCAGCTAGTTTGACTTCTTTGTGTTTTGTGTATTTTCTGAATTATTAGGTGCAGGGGTGCACTAATGTAAGAATTATTATTGAATTTTTATTTACTTTGAAATTTAGTAGGAGAAACCTGCACCTAGATTTTTTTGCATTGTTAATGTATTTTAGGAAAAAAATGAAGTTTGGTGATACTTAGTTTATTCCTGTGAAGCGCTGAATGTGTTTTGATGATGCCATCAAAGACTGAAGCCTCGTGAGAAACTTAATCAAATAATCTGAAGGTACAGCTTTCAGTTTTTGAACACAGTATTTGTAGAAGTCACTTATCACTGATAGAGATTAGATGCTGTTAAATGTATTAGTATATGCTGCTTCTAGAACAAGCAGACTTCAGAACCAGCAAGATCTTTCTGAGAAATAAAAATGAAGTTCTACACTGAAAAGCTTCTTGAGTGAAGTTCTAATCTGACTACTAATAAATTCAATTTTTCGTATATCCATCATAGAATCATAGACTGGTTTGTGTTGAAGGAACCTTAAAGATCATCTAATTTTGACCCCCCTGCCATGGACAGGGACACCTTCCACTACACGAGGTTGCTCAAAGCCCCATCCAACCTGGTCTTTAATACTTCTAAGGTGCAGCATCCACAACTTCTCTGGGCAACCGGTTCCAGTGCCATGCAACTCTTGTAACTGGGCCCTTTGTGTTAATTACAACTTCTACACTCAGAAATCTTTAAAGAGCTTTATAAAAATGGAGACTTCTTCCAGTTATTCAAATACAATGAAAAAATTCCATATGCATTTCATAAATACTTTGCTGCATATGATACATACATGTGATACATAGATCTCTAATCATGTATTCACTAAGTGTTCTGGTATAGAGAAAAGCATATGAAAAGTACTCCAAAGTAACCATTGTAAAGTAGAACAGAAGGATAATAATTTGTCAGATTATGGGCTTATCCTTTACATTCTCGATTGCTATACAGCACAGAGATACGATTCTGCTATAACAGAAAGTATAATTGCTATGATTTTGATTGACATCTTGGATGCTATTGTAAGATGCAGAATAGATACTGATGGTGACAGTGACCTTGGAAAAATGTAAATAGAACTAAGGTTAGAATTAAGTACTGAGACTTTGAGGATAGTAAAATATTTAACTACTTACAGCTCAGGTTGTAAATTTTATTTTAAAAGTTTGAAATTTGAAGTTTCTGCAGTAAAGTGAAAATACCTGGGTGGATGTTGCTTCCTTCCCTCTATACCACTAAGCAACCATGGCAGAGCTGACTTCTATCACTAGTGCAGTTTTGCATGTGAAATATACCAGACCACAAAGAAAGCAGTTCTTGAATTTTCCCTGGTAGAGAAATACTTCTGGATCCACTTTACTACATCTGGAAACCTCATTTCCTTCTTGCAATATTCTGTAATATTTTCTGAGAGAGTCCATAGACATTGTCTGGTTTGCTTGAACCTTGATTTAATGGCACAGAGTTTAAGGACTGTGTAGTGAACAATTGCATTACTGGCAGTAAGAATTGAGTTTATAGCTATGAATCAATTCTCATGAAAAAGGGAGCTTTAAGAAAGGTATCGGAGTATTAAGTGGAAGGAATATCATGAAATAAAATTAGTATGCTTATGCAAATGTCTTAGCTATGACTTCATAATTTATAATGATATTCAGTTAGGCAGTGTTTATACTTGTTAATGACTTCCTTTATGAGTGATAATTGATCTTGCTCATTATCATATTAAATCCTTGATCATATGTCATTAGTTGGGAATGTAATAAATGGTTTGTTTGATTTTTAGTGTAATGAACTAATTAGACTAATTAAAATCAATATGTGTGCCAATATTAGACTTTGAATCCAAATGATGCTGCTGCCTGCTGGCTAAAAATCAGCAACTCAGTAAAAAAGTAGCCTAATGCTGATTTATGAGCACTTGATGAACGTGAGGTAGAATAAATTGCTTGTAGTGGTAGAAACAGCATTAGTGAAGTGCAAGATACTAAGTGCATTGTAAGGTCAGCAGTAAGGGCGTACTTACATGTGTAGTTTTTTGGCACTTTTAAACCTTCCTGGTGATTAAATCATTCTTCAGAAACTATTAAGTTTAAATATTGTGAAGTGCATTAATCTGTATTTATAAATACAATGTTCTATGTATGTGTCTGGATGTACATGCAATTTATTGTTCTCTGTGTGCTTATGTGTTTATGTATGCTAGCACATTTGTAAATTTTGCATTTTGTACTGCACTTTTATAGTAATCTGTGAATATACCAAATAGGTCACACTTTCAAATTTAGTAATGTACTGTTATTACAATGTGTTATTCAACAAAAATATCCATTCACTGTGATGAGGAATTGTGTTTATAAATCCTAAGGGGGACAGGAACACATCCTGTAATTCTGTAATGAACTGGCTACTGGGAGAGGAAGGGGAATATTATTTCAGAATTTGGGATCTTGTTTGTACAAACAACAACAAAAGGAAAAGTGGAAATCCTTCTGGCTCCAGGAAGAGATTAAAAAAAAAAAATGAGGTGATGAGAAATGTGCCACATTCTTATTCTGAACAAAAATACTGCTCAGAGAAAATTTTTTTAATGCAGAGGTTTGAATGCAAATTAATTTTTTTTTTTGACTTTCCAAATTTTTAGGTCTGTCTAGATACCTCATTGGTTCCTTGTGAGCATGTGACATTTTCAAAGTAGAGTATGTCTATTAATCAGAAGCATTGGACTGATCAGAGATTTCTTTTTTACCAGTCTTCCATTATTTATTTTGGAGTAATTTTGTGACTAAGAAAGCTCAAAGGCTGTTTGCCTTTCTTTTTTTTTTTCATTATATTTTGGTGGGACACAGACATTCGGAATCCCACCTCTCCCACCACGCACTTACATACTTACGTGCATAGTGCAGTGTTGAAGAGAACACAGAATGGGAGAGGAGAATTTGGTTCATTGCTTCTCATACTTTGAGGATATCAGTTTACATCATGCATTTGTCAATGTCCCAGTCAGTAAAGCAGAATAAATGGTATACACCTAATTTCTACCTAAACAGCATTAATGCTAAGAAAAAAAAAAATTGTTAATGTAAATAAGTAAATGTGAGGAAACAGAGCTTGGAATCTTGTGGCTCCCAGGCCTAAACTTAGTCTGTGAGATCATGTGGCTTTTGAGGAAGTACCTCTTACACTTAAGTCACTGAAAACGGGGGTATTCAGGCACTCTAAATTTTAGGCTTTGTAAGAATAATCCCTTAATCATCTGGCCTAATTTTGATGATGAATATTTTAAAATAGTGGTGACTTATTAATAAGGATTTCAGAAAGGCATGATTTGAAATAGGTGTCAACTCTAATTTAAACAAGTACTTGAAGAAAATCTACAACATTAATGTAGATTTAAATTTATAGTACCCATTGAAATTCCATTTTTTCCTTGATCTTATAGGCAGAAGAATTTGTGTTCAGAATATGTACTCATACTGTGCAGAGAGAATAAAATCTATTCAAATGGTTTATCTTTTTAATGGTTGCTTTTAGTGGTTTATTTGAGACACTTAAATCTTGGGAATAATTCTTCAGGTGTTTTTCACCAGATAATTACTAATTGTCAGATACAGTAAAATCAGTGATTATTAATAAGAAATGGGTAACTGGTCATCATTGCCCATGGTTTTTAAAATTTTAACCTTTGGATGAGATCTCAGCAGAAGCTTGAAGATTATGTGTATAATCTAAATACAGAAGAGTATGTATTGATCAAACTTCATTATGGTAAGAACTATGTATAGTTCTCAGATATGGTGAATGTACATTGCAACAACAGACTATATTTAGGGGAGTATATGCAGCTTGAATCCCAGAGCAAATACTTTGTGCTTGAAACAGTATACCCTGAGAACATAAGTGAGATCTTTTATGTCCAAGATGCATTCAGTATGCATATTATCAGCCCTCTGATCCAAAGCACATAACCAATGTCCTTGATTCGTATAAATGTACTGAATGCCCTGAGGAGCTATGTGGGTTTGAAACATCTGACAGTTGTTTGTGAGATGGCACAAGTTCAAGTACCTTTCTTAGAGGCGAGGGCAGGAGGAGACACTTCTGCTAGGGTTTTCAAATCAATTTTTCATCCTTCATTTACCAAAGTTGAGAAAGCAACTTGTTTAAAATGGGGTGTCTCTCCATTAGTATGTTAAGTGCTCCGCTGTATCTTTCTTCTTGTATGAGAGAAACAGAAAATAAAAGGAAATCTTATATACAGTTTAGCTGAATCTTGGCCCAACAGAAGGCAATAGAAATTTAACCCTTGACTTCAGTTTTACTAGACTGGCTGTTAGCCAGATGCATGTATGCTACTGTGTCATTACTCTTGGTACTGCAAAGTTTAGTGTCTAATTTTGAACTTTGAATTTTCCTTAAAGAAATTATGTAGAAAAGATGTGGTTATGTTTGGTGTTGTTTTCTTTGTTATTACTTTTTTTTTTTTTATGTCATAAAAAGAATAAAAGTCTCTGAGAATTTTTTTTTTTTTTTAAAATCAGTCTCACTTTTAATTCATTCTTCTTCCTTCTATTACTCCCTATTTCTGAAATCATACTTCACTGACAAATCTTGAACCTTCTGTGAGGATGTTTACCTTGTTATAATGATGTCAGCTTTCTTTTTTATTTCATATGCATGGTATATTCTTCCTTGCACAATACCTTCCTTACTGCAGAAATGAGGGATTTCACTGCAAAGATAAAATGATTGGGAAAAATGGGTAAGAGCTGTATCAAAATGAGTCAGTGCTGCTCCTGCCTTGATGGGGGGAGCTAGATGAAAAATTATTGATCAAAGGGGAAAAGCAGGATTGCTTATTGGTCCTGACTCCTCTGGGAAACATCTTATTTGGCTCTTGAACACATACAAATCAGCAGTAACTGAATTAGCTTCCATTAGTTAGGACATACCATTACACAGCAGTAAGATAAAGGAAACCCGCATGCTTGAAGGATCAGCTGAAAAGTTGTTTGCTTGTTTCCTTTTTTCTTTGGGGGGCGGAGACCCAATGTGTTCAGTCAGATTTTCAAGCTTCATAGAGTTAAGGAAACCAAAGATATCAGGTACAAAGGTTTCTTACTGCTTCGTCTCAAGTCAGAGAAAGTATTGGCTGTGGACCATCATAACAAATGAGTTTCTGTGACACCAAATACCTGTCAACCAGATCTAAGGGCTCTTGTGCCAGACAAAGCATGACTGCAGGCCTGGTAATTGCTGGTAGACTGAATTTTAGGAAGAAGAGCTTTTTGATCCAGTGACTAGGTCTTTACCCAGCTTATCTCATAAATTGGCCTGAAAAAGAGAAGTGGATCCAGAAGTCTTGTATCCAGTTACATCCTTTGGGAAGTCTGAGGTGCTTTGGCCTGATATCTATCCTAGTTTAAATGTTACTATTTGAATTTAAATTTAAATGTTACTATTGAAGACAACTGTGTCTGTAGTGTCTTGTGAATTACTTTGGGATGGTTTATCCCTGACAGTTATTAATTTTTTGTAAAGCTGAAGCTCCCATGTCTGGCAAGATTCTAGTGGAAGTATTCATATCAGGGACTGCCTACTGCAACATGTAGTGCCTGAAATCCTCTGAAATTTTGGCATAAATAAATTTTCATCAGGCCAGAAAATGGCTAAGTAGTGTCTAGCAAACTGCAATTTTGCTGCAGTTAGGAAAACAAAATCTAGTAATTTGGGTTTTTTCAACTAAATACTATAGTTACAGTATGCTTTCCACTGAATATTTCTAGTAAAAAATTTTCTTTTTAGTGCACATGACATTTATATGAAACTTCTGACTTCAGATGTGCAACAAACCATTAGTAACATTTATTTCTTAAGATAACTCCCTCCTAAAGTTAGTATATTAACTACCTACATGTAGAAAAGAACAATAATCTAAATCAGAAAGAAATTAATATTAAAATATGCAATCAATTACTTTATTAACACCACATAAGCTAAGACTATATATGAATTCAGACAAATCTAAATGAAAGGTTAAATTAACAGTAAAGTCCTATGATAAATATAAATTTCACAAATGTTATCATATACCTGTCTTATGGATAGATGAGACAAAGTCAGAAATATTATATTTGAGAGTGAATGTATAGAAAAATATGTGAAATATATTTTCATAGATAAAAATGATATAAATGGACATATCTCAGTAGATTTAACTGCTTTTTCATATTTATAAATTTTGAAGCTATTTTAAATTAATTCTAACTTTTTATATCTTCTTCAAAGAACTTCTTTCCCAAAATTTATAGGGAAACAAAAGTTATTTGTGCAAGATTTCTAATTTGTGGACCTCTTTCAACTTATATTAGTATAATCCTATTAATAAGTTTTAAACAAAATATAATTCTGTTTGTAATAGTATGTGATACTTTCTTTTCTATTCAGCCCCCCATGATAATCTTTTTAATTTAAGAAGATAATCTTATCTTATTGCTGAACAGTTAGTTTGAATAAGACAGTGCATAAGACAAAAAATACATTCTATTCTTAATATTTCATAAAAAGTGTTGGATTTGTAGTTTGAATGCCAAATGTTACATGATAGGATCTTTTAAAAGAATCTTGGAAACCACTCATTCCATCTTTATGCAGCTATGAAGACCATGAAAAATTTTCACAGTAGAAAAGTGTTTCTTCCTTCCCATTTGTCAGATTTTTTTAAAAAATGATGGCCAATGCTTATTTTCTAAAATCAAAGAGCGATTTAAGTAACCAAAGCATAGTTACCAGAACTAGAATCCTAATTTCACACCAGAAAGTATTCTGGGATCTTTCTTTCACATATTTTAGGTTAAATTGGTCATTCAAAGTTTTGGGTGCCTAGAGACAGAGAACTCAGATACCTTCTGACTTCTGGGACTTACATCTTGGTTCCTTCATATCATATAATGGTAAAGAAATTCAATCAAACTGACATAGGAAAAATAAAGTGTGAAAATTGCTCATGCTACTAAGATTTTCTTTAAGAAAGGCTTTCATACTCCAGTGTACAAATATCCAGAGTAACACTTTCTAATACAAAGTATCATCATAAATAACTTTATTTAAAATAAACCCTGAATTGAAAAAAATATAGATTCCAAAAAAATCATGTAGTTATATCTTTCTTTTTATTCACTTTTGGTATTGTTTTTAATTTGCATCTTGCTGCTTGATGACTCCACTTGATGGGTACAGTATGACAAGAGGTAATAGATACAATAACAGTAATACAATGATCATTACTGCTGGGACTAGAAAAACCCATCATTGCTCTTTTTTTTTTTTTTTTTCCCTAGCTTTCCTCAGCTGGAAAGTTTTGACATCTGCTGGTTTGGGACATAGCTGAACAGCTGTCAGCAGTGTGGTAGCGGCTTTCAGCAGCAGTTGGCAGGATGGCAGGGTGCCAGCTTGTACCATCTGTGCGCCTGACATTTCATTCTAATTAACAGTAGGGTTAATTGTTCTGGCAGGCTCAAATGTAGTGTCTAACATTACCCGAGGGAAACATGTACAAGTGCAGGAGTGGCAGGGAGCTGGGGACAGCGTTGCTAACAAACCTATTGAGGGAGAATGGTTAACAACTACTGATGATTTTACTAGCTGGCCACATGCAATAAGGCTGAGGTATTTTTTTATTCTGATGAATTATGCCAAGCCTGTAATGATGTAGAAGAAATCAAGCTTTGAAAGGCTGAGACTGCTGCCTTGGGGCAATTGAGAGGGAACAATTTGCATGTTATTACTGCATATTCATACCTAATTGTGTTAGGCTTTGCTAATAGAGCAGAATGACAGTATGAAAAATCGAGCAACTGCTTTATAGCCAACAAAGCTAGTGTTTTTTCTCTACGCTATGAGTGCTGATGATCATTTAGACATTTAGTTGTTCAATATGACAAGTCTACCATTTGTTAGCTTGACATATAGTAATTTATAAAGAAGTATTCTAATTTTACTTTTAGTTTATTCTCATTTTATACAGCATTCATGGTAGCAATTTGAATGGGGATATTCATAGCTATTGTGAGTAGTTGTGATTCAAATAAAACTATTTTGTGTGAAGTACTTCTATTGTTTTATGATGTATTAATTTTAATGTTTAAATATGTTTTTCAGATGTTAGGATAACATAAATGAGGAGTTGATGAGAAATCTCTATTACGATCATGTTGCTATGTACTATCTAATGTTTTTACGTTCCCATTAAGACCCCTATTTCTAGAGTGCTGGGATTGCAGGTTGGTTTAAGAAGTTAAGTAATACTATATCGGGATTCCAGGTCAGTAGATTCTAAATCAAAAAAATAGTGATATAGTCAATTAAGACTCACATCTTCAGCATGTAGGTGTGAATATTGCAAAACATTAAATAGAATGCATTTTGTCAAATACATTTATGTAACAGTACAAAAATAGAACTGCCTTTTTCAGGAAAATTGTACCTCAATTTCACTGTAAGTTATTAATCATAGAATCATAGAATAGTTAACATTGGAAAGGACCTTAAGACCATCTATCTCCAACCCCCCCTGCCATGGGCAGGGACGGCTCACACTAGACCATGTCACCCAATGGTCTACTCTTCCAAATTGATAGAATCTCATTTCTTATTATCTTCTGTCATACTGTTTGATAGACATGACTAATATTCTATAAAACATTACCATAGATCATATACATTAAAATATTAATGGTCTCTAAAATTTTGAAATCACTTAGTCTAATTTTTAAAAATACTGAAAAAGTTGATAGTGGTACCAGACATTATATAAAATTCATGAAAGAAGGCCAGAAATAAGATTCCTAATAGTTCTTAAGAAATTTTAGGATCTAAATTACTTGAGCATGTAGCAGGCCTGAACTGTATGGCAAACTGAGGGAAGTGCCCTTAGTTCATTAGTGTGCTGGTTAATCTCAGAAACAGTAGAAGAGACTGTCAAAACTTAAGACACAAGAGAGGGAATTAGAAGACACTGAGGTGGAGTTTCAGTTGTGTGCATTATTGTTATAAAACTAAAGAAATTTTTAGTATATTGGGTGAGACTGGAGAGTCAAAACTTCTTTATGCTATTTGGAATTGGTGACAGATGTATAAACCTTTATACAAATGTTATGCTTTCTTCATGGAAGAACATTGTATTGCAGGTAGCTTATACTTGGTTTTGTATGTAGTCAGTAGAAACATTTGTACTCCATCTACTTTGTTCATATGCAAAGTACTTCTAACATATGATGAAATTATTTCAGTAATATTTATTTTTGTGACTATTACTGATGCTTTTTATGCAAGGTATTTAAATACTGCAATCAGCAACTGAATAAAATCTTGCAGTTGATCAATACATTATTGAAGTGCATGCAATTATGGTTACATTCTAAAACTGGGGCTATTAGGCAGTATTTTTTATTTTTTACTTTGATTTTGAACCTTACTGCTAAAGCTGCCTCATTTATTTTTCTGACTTGGTTTTGATTTTTGAAGAAATCAGATGATGTTGAGCCTCTGATGTTACAATAGCAACAAGAGGCAATGAGACTGCTGCACTAGGAATGAACTTAACAGAGCTTTATGCGAAAAAGACATCTCACTGGATGGATTTGGAATTTTTACTTTCTAAGTAGACTTTTAATGCTTTATTTTCTTTCAAAACCAAAAAGATTCAACTGGTTATATTTACCTGGGTATTACAAGAAATATCACTGTATATATATGAACATCTTTAACAAATCAAAATTCTGAAAATGCCTAGAGCTAATGTGATTTATTATGCATGGAAGAAGATGCTAAATATATTGGCCTTTAGCAGAAAATAATAAAATGTTTTGATTAGGTTTAATTTAATTATTGTTGTAAGTGAAAATCCCCTATTCCTGCCTTCTCTGTCCTTCAAAGCATTCCTCATGGAAGACAAGCAGTAAAAAAATCTACTTACCATGTTGCAAAAAGGCATATCAGTCAAGGCCATTGTGTGGACATTCATTTCCTTTTTTTTTTTAATATACCTAATCTGGTGCCTTCCAGACCTCCTGGTGGAAAACAAAGTAGGAAACAGTACATCAACAGGACTGTGAAATCCAAGTAGAGTTAGTAGCTATTACTATCTGAATCTTGGCTTCTACACTCCTTCCACTGCATATTTCTTCCATTCTTATTTGCCATGTATGTTCGTGTATATTCTTATTCATATATAGTTAATTTATATGTAAGGAATTCTGGTGTGCAAGCAGCAGACAGAAGAAATACAAACCAAGGAAATACTCTTCACATATATTTTCTGGTTACTTACCCTTATCTTTCCTGTCTTTTTCCTTTTTTTTTGTCTTTCTCCTGCATACTACTTTAAAAAATGTATTTCATGCTATGCTGATTTCTAGATATTTGTATGCTTATTTCTAGATGCTAACTTACTTTGGAAACTTTTGGACTGTGGAGGAAGTTACTTTATACTTCTCTTGATAAAACATTTGGGTTTTGAGGAAATTTTCCTGTTCTGATTAGTGGTGGGTGTAAAAATAAAATTAAGAGATTCTGTTGTGCATGATGGTGCAGAGGAAATACAACAAATACCATTACTGATAATTTTTCTATTTCAAATTTTACTTCATGCAGAAGTACAGCTAAATCATTTCATGCTGCCACATCAACAATACTGCAGTATGGAAAAATCCTTTACTTTGTGGGTGAGGTTGATACAATTTTGATGAATATGAGTGCTTGGCATATTCATCTTTAATTGTTTCAGGTTCTAGAATTGTTTCAGGTGTTTATTTTTTTTTTTTTTTTTAACAAGGAATTGTGAAAACAAGCTTCAAGAAATAGGAGAGATTTGGTTTGGCTGAAGCTTACTGAAACAGAGTTATATTGATTTTGGCTACTTCTGTTCTATATATTTAGTTGATCCGAACACGATTTTTGTTATTCATTATTAATAATTTTATTATATTATAGTTGGAAGGTATATTTTGAATTAATATTTCAAAACTGTGGATTTTCAGAACTATGGATTTTACTATAAATTGCAAGAATATTTATTATTATCTTGATGCCAGGTATGTATATTTGTAACTATTCATAAGAAGGGTTTATACTGCAAGAAACTTGATACTAAACTATGGATTTAAATCCTGTTGCTAAGTTGCAGGCTTTTAAATAATGGAATCATGGAATTACATATTATTTGAGCTGCCCTGTCAATAGGCATGACTGAGAAGAGGCTAGCTCCTTTTTCTTTTTATTCCTTTCCATCAGATACTTATATATGTATATTGATAGGATCCTCTTGAGAGTTCTGTCTGATGTCAAGGACCAGGTAGTCAGTGCCCTCACCTGTCCTCATAGCAGAGATGCTGCAGTCCCTTACTCCTCTTTGTGGCTCTTTGCTGTACTCACTCCAGTATGTCCATAGCTTTCCTGCACTGGGGAGCATCATTTTGTGTGCTCTTTGTACACAGGTACCATTCCTCTCCTTCTATAGCTATAACAATACCTTCATCAGCTAAAACAGTTCCTGGAACTCTCACAATTTTATCCACATGCTCTCAGAATGGAGTTTAGTCTTCATTTGAGAATTTCCAGGGGTTTTGTCACAGTCTTATGTTCAAGCAGTTAAGATTAGTTATTTTAAACCATAAAACAACATAGCTAAAATGGGAAACTGTAGACCTGAATATGAATGATTAATGAAACAAACTGTCAGGAGTTGGCTTGCTTGCCTTTTATAGATTGTACCTTTACAGCAGCTATTCTGCATGAATATAAATATGAACTTACAATGATGTGTTTTTGCTGTTCAGTATGTCAAATAGAATTGGGTAACCTGGTGTAGGGTATTAGAAAATAAGGGAAAGCTGAATTTACAAATAAAAGCAGAAGTTTCCTTGGAAGTTTCTCAGGACATTGTGAAAAACTTTGAAATAAAATATCTTTGTCAGAGGTTAACGCTGGAATGATATTAAAACAAGTGTCTCTATGCTAAAAACTAGAATACATATTGCAGTGAAATTTTTTTAACATGGAGCACAGCCATACATTTCCAGGGTAAGGTTTGATCCTATTAATTCTTTCTTTTTGTTAGAGAACTGCAAGTAATATTTTTCTTACTTTTTTTTTTTTTTTGGTGAGTCACAGAAGACCGAAGGTTTTGTGTTGCACCAGTATTAAGTAAGTGAAAGTTTTATACTTAAGAGCTAAAATTTTGCATAAATAACACAGGTAAGGTATGGAGAATGAAACAGAAAATCAAAGAATGATGGCTCATCTGTGGCATACTGGATCCATAATAAGGATGTAGCTTTTCTTGCACTGCTAGATAGGAGGTATCTCTTCCTGCCTCTTTTGACCTTATTGTTACATCTGCTATATTTTGGTAGTATCCTGCTACTTCAATTCCAGGAAAATATGTGGCTTTTCCAAAGCTCCTGTGAATGACTGCACACAATATTCAAAAAGAACAACTTCTGCAAAGTAATAGTTCTGGTCTCCTTCTGGCTACAAATGCCTACATCTGGAATAAATCTAATTTAAGTCAAGAAATGAGAATCATTTTACACTTCTCCCATACCTCTTCACATGTCATGGCTAAGCTAAAATTTGTCTGTGCCCATTGTCTTACTTTCTTCTAATAAGTGTCAGGAAAATTATTTAACATGTTTGCGTGAACACTAAAAAATATCCAGAGAACCTGGGAAAGTTTCAGACTGTATTTTAACTTCTGTAAGAAAAGATTCTTAAATAGTGGTAAAACTAATAATTTAAGGGAACTTAAATACACTTTTTTGTTCACACACAGAGGGCAGAATTGTAATATTTTTCTTTTTGTCTGATTATAGGTAACAGGTCATGGATTTATTATTTTGTTTGGCAAATATATATATATTAACATAATTAGCCATAATATAGCTTTGCTTGCATTGCCATTATGCAAATTGCATATGTTTAAAGACATTTTGGCTAAAGTAGATTTAATATTGAAAGTATATATATATATTTTTTTAATTCCTATACCTCTTTATAAGTGATTAATGTTCATTTGGATGAATAATTTAAACTCATATAGCTTCTGACTTATTAGTTGTTTAATTTCTGAGAAAGTAACTGAGTACTAAGGAGAAGCAAGTTGTCTTCAGAGAGATACATTAAATTTAAAAAGTCCATTGATGCATATAGAAGTGGTTAAAGTACTTCATATTTGCTTTCACATCCGGTACTGTACTTGTAAAGAAGAGTAATGATAATGAAGATTAAAGGATATTTAGGTATTTCTTTTAGATAGAAGAAGCATTTGATAGCATGTGATTTGGGAAATTTTCAGATGCATTGCTGGTTTTGTTTTTCTATAAATGTCTTTTTTTTTTTTTCATCCTTAGTTTTCTCTGCAGTAGGCCATCAGAAAGAGGTGCAAATTAAGTAACCAGTGCTCACAATTAATGGTAGAAAAGGTTAAATATGCAAATGATTAAATGAGAAAATTAACCTTAAATAGTAGAGAAGACTTTTGCCTTTGAAATTGAAAGTAATCTTGAGATATGTTAGATCAAAGTAACAGGATCTGAATCAACATTGATCTTTTGATGAGGATATACAGTAGTTCTGCTTCACTTGAGAGTCTATGACACTTGGTAGACAAAAATTAATTTTCATTTAGGTAGATCAAGAGGAGAAGTTCTTTCTTATAGTGAAGTAGCTAGTGCTGTTTAACACTTTGGAGTTGTCTAAGTGTTGTGGTTAGTGTATGAAAGTGAAACATTTTTTGAAAATTGACTTTAAGAATTGCTAATAGTGACAACTTCCCAGGATTATTGCCATTTTACAGATGACATAGGTAATGTCACCTTGTACAGTGTGCTATTTATAGGGGGGTAACTAATGAAAGAGAAAGTGATTCCAGGGATCTTGTGTCTTAGCTTTCTGTTGTAGTTATTTACCTGTTCTTTGAGAGACCTGAATTATTTATTCTTATTAGTATTGCAAAGGAGGTAAAACTAAAAGTCATAGAGCCTTCAGGTGAATTTCTTTGGTTTGATCCTGACATTTAAAAGCTTGGAAGTTATGAATCATGGAAAACAGGTAAGGATATATTATGTCCCTCTGCCAAAGCCAAAATTTGTTAATAAGATTCATAAATCTTTTTCTTTACTTAGAATTGATCACAAGTTCAGTAAGCAGATAAAATAATCCCAGAATAATTTCATTTTCCACATTTGCAGAGCTACATGCCTTAGATTCAAGAGGCAATTTTATTGCTTCTAATGTTTCAGAAACATTAGAAGACATTGGGAACCGCATATTCTCCATCACTTTACAATCTTGATAGAAGAAGTAGACTACCTTGCATGTGTGTTCTCTTTACATGTCTCCTATCACTATAAGCACTGCAGGAATCTCTTTTTTACAGCAAAGAAAATGGATTGAGAAGGCAAATACTTTTGTGTTACTTATGATATCAAACAGCAGGAAGTCTCCATATAATGTGACACCTGAAGGCTCTGTAAGTTCTGAGTCTATTACTAAACACCTGTCCAACTTCTTTTCCAAGAAGCATCAGGTGTATACAATGGCTGAACTAGCAGGCATGACAGGTTCTCTGCAATTATCTTTCATAGCTCTGGCTATGAAGAAGAGGCATCAATTCTCAATAAACCCTTACAGAGCAAGGTTCCCATAGGTCCCAGCATTGTCTCTGAAAGGAGAACTCCAGGGTGCAGGCTCATTACCATATCATCCAATCTCACAGTGCTAACTTTTTTTCCCCTCAGACCTTTATTCTTTGCAGTGCAAACTAATTCTCCAATTACCAAGTGTCCTATAAAACAAGTAATTGGAGGAGGACATCTCTTGACGATACAACAGCCTTCAGTCCAAATGTTGCATTCTTTAACCCTTCAATTCACAATGAGAGCAGCCTCTATCTTTGGTAGTTACAGTGAATAATAGACCTCTCTCAAACTGAAGACTCTCAGTTGACTGAAACCTCAGCTATTGTGATTTCTGGGCCTAATGAGGCTCTGCTGACTATAACACTACTTATGTTTTCTGATGTAGGATAAATTCAAAGTCAAGGAATCTCTCAATTTTTTCACAAACTCGAAGCCCTACAATCTGTATCTAAAAAGTGCTTCACAAATTGGTATGTCTAGTAGAGACTGCAGAAAAAGAGAAGTAACATAAGAATGAATTGAATGCATTCATAAAGAAAATTTAAGGTTTGGTTGTGGGTTTTTTTAAAATATAACGTGATAATCTTACCTAATGTTAAGCAATCTGAAGTGGACAAATACCAGAAACTTTGAATTTAGGTAACGTAGATGAGGGTAAGAATATCTCAGGAGTAGCAGAAGTACATAAATTTGATTTAAGGCTCAGACTTTCTCTGTGTATTTTTATGGTTTTAAAGTGCCTGGCGATGTTAAGCAAAATAATATTGTTTCTTCCCCCAATAATGTTCACTGACTTCTATATATGCATATATGGCACAGAATTAGCACATATGACAAATGTTTTTTCAGTTACGTGCTATATACTCTGTCTCTCAGATGCTAGCATACTCATGCACAAAATTCTAGCAGATTATTTCAGAACAGTTGGTGAAGGGTGTTCCAGAAAAATATTAGAAAATAATTTGATATAATTGTTTGAAGGAAGATTAAATAATATGTAAAGGGTAAGTATAAGAGAGTAGTCCAAGAAAAATGGAGCAGTTCATCAAAACATGGCCATTCCCTTTAGCTGTCCTATAAAACCTGTAAGTGGAAACAGACAATTACACAGAGGGCTTACCAGGGATGGAAGAGTATTGTGTTGAGAAGGAAGAACCAAAATATACCAAGAAACAGAGGAAAACTATTTGAGAAAGTTGAACTCATATGCTTAGTGAATTCAAGGATAGTTTTCAATAGAAGGAAGGTAGGTTTTGTGTAGCTGAAAAGATTAAGGTGTTATGCAGTGCAGAAAATTATTGTGGCAGTATTTAATTTCTTCTAGTAAGACAGCAGTTGGAAACAGGAATGTTTTAGAGATCAGAGTGTTTTGCTAAAGCATTTATAGGTTATTAGTCAATAATAAATTAGATAATAATAATTAAAAAAAATGTAATCCTATATCAGTTGTAGAGGTAGTAAGGTAACTGAAAAACACTAGTGTGGCTAATACAGTTTCCAAGTCTTTTGTTGTTTCAGAGACAACTAAAGTTTATTATCAGAACTGGTGAATTATGATGCTACTTCAGGGAATAATTCAGCAAAAATTTAAATTTGCCTCAATTGAACCAATGTAGCGCACAAATGTAAAAATCAATTTTATGTAGTTAACTGTCAAGCTAACTGCGTCACAACTACATTGTTTTTAAACTACTTTACAAATCCTACTTAAGGGAAGGTGGCAGGTAAAGGGTGGAAAGAAGTGTGAGTCCTCCTGGGTATGTCTTGCTTCTGCTGCAAACAAGCAATGTTGGATACAATTGTCCAGGCTGTCCTTTGAGCTTTGAGGTTAACTAACAACTTCTCGTAGTTAGATCCCTACTGTTTCTGAGTTAATTGGTCCACCTTCTCACATTCATACAGAAATCATGCTTCCC
Organism: Psittacus erithacus; assembly: GCA_009867235.2. NCBI lineage: Eukaryota > Metazoa > Chordata > Aves > Psittaciformes > Psittacidae > Psittacus > Psittacus erithacus. The sequence continues at coordinate 35,178 of WYDI02009854.1, forward strand.
TGGAAAGCCAGTTCAAACTACCTGACATTAGACAGCATTTTCACAGGATTAAAAACAAGGCATTTTCTTAAAGATCAAGAGACTATAGCAGAGAAGCGGGCCCTAGAAGTATGATCTTGAGAATTTCCTGGCTGTTTGTATTTCCTTGCTGTGATGTGAAAGAAATAATAATTCTCTTAAGAAGCAAAATACAATTCTTGATGGCTGTTTGCATCTGACTGTAAGTCAAAGTGTTAGATAACAGGCAGGCTAGGTGGATATCTTAAGAGTCTGTCACAGTGTGGGGGAGCGAATGGGTTTCTTACAAGACAATGAAAAGACAACAGACTCTAATTCTCAGTTAAATGGATAGGAGGTTTCTACTTAATGTAAAGATAATGCACAGCTCTGTGAATGCAGGGGCTAAGTTTGGTCAGTAGAACTCAGTTTGGTGTAGATAGAGACACCAGTACAAATGTGGAAAAATTCAAATCTAGCCTTGTTTTTTAACCATAGCAGAGAGGTAGGTTTTGGTTGTTTGTTTTGTTTTGTTTTTTAACGAAAAAGTTTTCTAGTCTAGCAAATAGCAAACACCTACAGCCCTCATGTCTGTACTTCTAGTCATTTTAGAATCCTTGGCCTTTATTTTTCCGAACATTCTGTATCTAAAATATTTGATTTTTTTATTTCCCACCAGGGAGGTAAATGCACTTCTTTTTTTTCCTTTGTAAGACCATACTAGTTGATTTGCTACAAGTATTTACTTTAGATTTTCTCTCTGATATTTATGGCTGTAAAGAAGGTGTTTTTTTTTTGTTTGTGTGTTTAAACGATACCACAGTTGCAGCAATATTATCATTGGTTTAGATGCTATTTTTAAATTCAGAGGAAATCTGTGGGACCAATCAGAATACAGAGATTTTCTTAAAAGGTACCTAGAAGAACATGGTCTAACAGAAACCCTTCTGTTTAAGAGCTGTGAAAAAATGTAGTCTGACTTACTGGATAGGCAAAGGAAAATGTAGAAAGTGACTAGCAGGTGAATGAGAAGAATCCTTCTTTGTGATTTTTTTCATTGTGCCCATCCTGATGTAACTTGCAGTTTCATGCTGAAGATTTGTAGCTAGCACCGGAAATTTTCTCAGACATAAGTGAATCCCAGTAATGTTCCACAATGGAGCAGAAGAAAAAGAAGACAAAACGACTCCAAATGAAATTGATTCTTTGGGCATTTTTTTTTTTTTTCTCTGAGTCAAACAGGAGGTAGTGTTCATTTGAGAAGGTGTTTGCTCTTTCCCCACCTCAAAAATAATCTGAGATTTTTTTCTAAAATGAAATTGGATTTGAGCCAATGCTCAGACCTCGCATGAGATACCTACCAGCCCTGTATAGAAAGACAGAACATCAGATTTCATCCATTACTACACTTTATGAAGGCAACTATAACCTTGAGTTTATACCACTTGTAACTGAAGGACTAGGAGGCATTAGAAGCATTTTGTATGTTTTCTATGTACTCTTTTATACTTTTGAGGTGTTTCATTGCGTAATAATAATGCTATTGGTTAGGTGAAATTCTTTTCTTAGGCATACAGGCACTTATCTTTCGGCATTGATATCTTTGCCATAAATAAGACATTAAGTATTCTGTAGGAAGTAGTTAAGATAGGAAATCCACAATGTGAACTGGGTCTGTTTTCAGGTTTCTGACTAGCAGCTGTCATTCTCATCATGAGGTCATTAATCCAGCTGAATGGGGTGTGAGTCTACTATATTACCACTTTTATATGTTTACAAATAGATCCCCTGATAGCAGATCTGGGTTCTTAAGCTCAACAGAAACTGGTTTATGTGATCTTATAAAAACACTAAAGAGGAATTTTCTAGCATCTCTTAGACCCTTTCATACCTTCCTTGATAAGCTTATTCCACATTCTTTTGTTGATGCAATGATCAGAGGTGGTTAAATTATTACCTGTATTCTAGAACTCAGCAGTCAAATGGTTTCTCAATTTTTCACTGTCTTTTCAGTTGTCATTTACTTTAATTTTTAATAAATCACAATTTATGTTATTTTCATTGTTTGCAGGAATCAGTAGAACTGGGAAATAAAAGTCAGGATTATCATAATGTATTGTTAATTAAGTTATGAAAACCATAAGATATCATTTTCACTGCATAAAAAGCATGATAGTGGGGTTTTTTTGGTTTTGGTTGGGGTTTTTTTATTTATTTATATGTATTTTATTTTTTAGAAAAGAAGATGTGAACAGTGGTATCAAAGTCTTTTTGCTAATATTTTTGAAAGTTGTATCAGTTTGTGTGCTGCATACCCATAGATTTGTGTATGTCTGTCGTTCAGACTTAAAAGGCAAAAAAAAAAAAGACGAAAAACCCCTATTATGAACTTCATGCAAATAGACTACAACAAATATTTTATATTAGAGTTACATAAGGAAGTGTGCCGTTATAAAAGATGATATAAAGTTCCTCTGAATGAATCTTTGTAATTTAAAAAGCCCATTTGTTTTCTGCTGTTAGTTTATAGTTTAAATTCAAAGGAGCAATTCTCCAAAGAAAGCTTCAGGCTTATTTGTCCAATTCTATATCAATATTACAATGAATGTAAATACTAAAATGAAGTAATAGCTGTAGGATTCTGCCCACATTCATTTTTTCTGATTATTTTCTACAATATCTCACCTTTATATTAATACAATAAAAATAAGAATGTCATCTCCTGGTTTTGGGCCTTTATAAACTAGCTTGAGTTGTGGAATTTTTCAGTATGATTAAAAATCTGGTATTAATTTAAAAAAAAATTATTTTTTTCTAGGCTGCTGTTTCCCTTTTGCTCCTGAAGGTAATCTAAAAAGGATGCTGTTTGTTATTTGTTTAGAATGCATTTATGAAAAAGAATTGTTTTTTATTCTCCCATCAAACTTCCTTTTCAGCATCTGAAAAAATATCAAGAATTTTAAAAAGTGAAGTGTATGCTTAAGTCTGTTGCATACAGTTCCATGCATGCTCGTACATTACAGTGGTAGTTTAATCACCCATAAGAAATTACTAGCTTCTCTGTTCGTGAAGCATGACATTTCAATTGCACAGCCAATAAAAGAATTACATGAAGAGGGCTGAAATGATTTACTGTATGGAAAGCCGCAAGACCAAGGTTACCATGGTGAACTACCTTTCTGTGCATACAAGGTCAAGTGAGAGTGACCTGTCAGTGGACAACCTTCAGTGCTAACATAGTAATATATTGCACCAACAATGGTTTGTTGATCTGCTTCTTAAATAATTATACACATTTTAATAGTCGATGTTTTTTATTGCTGATTTTTTATATATGTGGTCAATAATGAATACAGAAATCTTCATTTTATGCTTCAGTAATAGTAGTTTAACAGCATTAGATGAACATCTGTGTTTAGCAAATTTTTATGAATTGTAATTGTATACAGTAACGTTTCTTTGGGTATATTCAGAGGTTAAAAACAGCTTACCAAGGATTTTCAGATCTTTAATCTAGTGTATGAGATTCTAGTTGATGCTTTTCATATTTTCTGACTTTGCATTATTGTATATTGCAGAATTCTTCTTTGAGTTGCAGTGGCGGTGGAGATAGGGAAACAGGGAGCATTGCAAATAGTCTGTGTACAAATATTGTCAAAGAAAACACAATTATAATTAAAATGTTCAGAAAAAACCTGAAAAGTGGGGAGTTCATCTAATGGTTCTCTGAAAAATATTTTGTTGATGCATAAAATGGGAACTATACTAATAATGTCTCTTGAATTGCATATGCTGTAAGAAAATGAAACCCTTTGGGTTATGAATCTTGGATTTAAAGAGGCAGTCATCAAATATTTAAGATGAAAATGCAGTAACACATGCTAGCTGTCATCTGTAAGTCTGGTGAATGTTATGACAAGGTTTTTAAAACATTCATAGTCAGAGTATTTTTATAAAAATATTCATTAATTCAAACAGACATTCATAGCTGGCAACCTGCATTACAATTGAGATTTCTAGATGCATGAGAAATCTTTGTAAAGCCAAGAAAATAAGGGTGAAATATATAGCAGTTCTGTTTAAATTATACATTATAAGGCATACCTATTGGTATGTTGTCATATTATGCATTAAATTTAGTGCATAAATCAGTTTGTTATAATTCTGATGTCACCAAAAGGCACAAACTATGACAAACAGGACTAGACATGTAGATATTATCATACTCAATAATTCAATGAACATTTGTTTTATGTAAATTAACTCGTGTTAATAAAAATTACACTCATTTATTACACCACTTGCATGTGATAATTAAAAAAATGTCTTCTATCTCGAAAATCCTTGCAAAATGTGAATAATGCATTTGCTTAATATCTTTATAAACAAGATCTTACCATCAAATTAGTTCTGGAAATGAAAGCGTTATTGATTTCTATAATAATTTCATAATGCTGTTACATTGCAGTGCTGAAACTGCTAATCTCGTTTTTGTGGAGAACTCTATGCATTTAAAGCAGTGCTTGAACTCTCACATGCAGCATATAAACAACATTAATTTGAAACAGGCTGCTATTGTTGAATCTGCAGAAAAAGTACCTTTCAAAATACTGACAACAAAAGAGGGAGATACTTCTACCTGTAGCTTTTAACATAACAAACACAACTATGTGTTAAAACAGTGTAGCAATAGAGTGGTTTTTTTTTCCAACACATTCAACTTCATTGGGTGGTAGTTTACCAAAACTTAAACAGTTTACATTTTTTTATTTTATACTTGAAATAATACCAAACTGAGAAAAGTTTAGAGCAGTGTTGTTAATAAATCCCTGGAGAGTCTATGATTACTATAGATTTGTAACAGAGGATATATCACCTGATCCTGTGTCTACTTTCTCATTTATAATAAAAAAAAAAAAAAAAATTAAAAAAAGTGCAAGCTTGTTATTGCCTGCTTTCTTTTATTTTTCCTTTTCTGTCTTTTTAATAATTAGCAGGTACGGACTTTCTTAAGAAATTCTTAAGAGATTTGCTGATTTCACCATTACAACAAAATACATAAGTGAATATGTGTGTATGAAAAGATTCAAGGCAAGATCTAACTCATGCTAGGGAAATAATTCAGAAGTGAAAATGTTTGTCTAAGGCCTACTAATTGAGTTGGTGAGCCAAATCATGGAGAAGCTGTGGACATCTAGATGAGACATCACATAGGGAAGGTGAAATTCTTGAACCTAACCTTCTTCCAGCCTTCATCACTAGATCCAGTGAGCCTCTTGGCAGAAAATAAAAGACTTCTTATCTTCTGTTCTTTATTAAAAGTAGTTAAATAAGCACTTTAAGGTACCATGCTTAGCCAAAGTTGAGTATGCTGCTATGAATGGCGGTCCCAATTGAGCATCATGTCAGAGCACTTCTATTCAGCTGACTGCTACTGGCAGGCTGCTAGAGCCACTACTTAACTCTGTAAAGTGGCCGAATTCAAAGAAGGCCTTCTTACTGTGCACAGAGAAATGGCAAATGATTCTGGAGTGGATTTACCAGCTCCTCTGGAGTGTTATAGGAGCAAATATTGAGAACTGTGGGGCATGTAGTCACTGGTGAAAACTCTTCCATTCATTTGTGGGACACATCACACAAAGTTCCCATACTTTATAAAGCGAGAGCCAATTAGACTGCCAGTTTTTTGAAAGCCACATGATAATGTTGTTACTGGGACTTTTTCCAGATTACCAAATGATTCACAAGAATTATTAGATTTTAAATGGTGCATAGGAACTTAAAAACCATTAACTAAAAATACACAGAGTAAGAAATGTCAAATTTTTGATCTATCTTGTGGCCATTGGCAATTGATAAAATAAGTGACATCATATTTCATGATCAGAAAAACATAGGCTTGATGGCATTAGTATTATATCACAAATACAATGGGAATGAATGCGCAAAATGTAGAAATCCCTTTAGTAGTCAAATGCATAGGTTAGATCTGTTGTTTACCCCAGATTGAATTAAAGAGGAATTTGCAATAGGATTTTAAATAGAAAATAAAAAATTTCTAGAGAAAATGAGCCCAACGCAGTACACATAGTGATCCTTCAGAAAATTATGTCATGTTTTCATATTCTCAAATATCAAAATTTTAAAATTTTGCCTCAGTTTTCAGGTTCCTTTGCTTACTGAAGGTATTAGGCATCTTCTTTGGCCATCTAAGTAGGTCTTGAAAATCTTTTGGAGATATTATAATTTCTCCGTTGTCCTGGGTTCAGCAGTAGCAGTCATTTTTGTCCTTCTTAGCAGATGGTGCAGCGCTGTGTTTTTGACTTTCAGCCTGGGAACAGCTCTGATAACACTGTTGTTACATAAACTGGGGGCAGGTCACCCCGAAGGGCTATATCACTGCTCAGTTGGGCTGGGTATTGGTCGGTAGGTGGTGGGTGATTGTATTTTCTTCCCTTGTTATTTCCCTTATCATTATTATTATTGGTGATAGCAGTAGTGATTTGTGTTATACCTTAGTTACTGG
>WYDI02009855.1:0-34567 GCA_009867235.2 Psittacus erithacus
TCCTTCTCCACAGGGCTGCTCTGAATCTCTTCTCTGCCCAGCCTGTAGCTGTGCCTGGGATTGCTCTGACCCAGGTGATTGCTCCAACCCAGGTGAAACATATGAACATAAGTTCCTCTGATCCATTACCTAGAACTTGTTCTAAATGCCATACTGCTTTGTACCTCCTTTATTTTAGGGAAGGGAAGGACTTCGTAAAGTGAGACGCAGAGGTTGCAGAGGCCCAGGCCACTGTGCAAGAGCACGCATCTGCCTGTGGGGAAGCAGGTTGGTCCTTAGCAAAGGGTAATGGATGTAAAGGCTAGCATGGAGGCTGCATGTTTGTTCTGACAGGCACCTTCCTTACCCCCCTCCAGCCAGCATGAGATACACCTGTACACACATGTACACTCATTTTCTATGAGGTATAGTAAGGAATGAACAGGGACAGAAAAGAGAGGCTTGTCTGGCCCCAGTGGCCAAAAAATAGAATTGCTACCATACTGGCCAGCAAGGCTGTGGCGGAGAGGCTTTCTTTGTCATGCCTGCTTATAGTGCTGTGCAGTGTGTACACTAAACTTTCTGGGTAGAGAAGGAGCAGAGACTTGCTGAATCTGCGTGCTTGATCATCTTGGCACCAAATCTGTGCAGGTAGAGCAGTAGTAATAGCTGGTGCTCCATACCTACTCCATGGATGGTGCTGTCACTGATTTTCCTCTGCCAGGCTGGGATACAGGACAGAAAACAAAGACTTCTCTGATCAGACTGTGATTCAACACCTTAAACCACTTTGAGTCCTAATAAAGGTCATTAAGGACAACAGGACTGCTTGCTGACGCCCTTGGATAGCAAACTGCAGCTCTCCGAGACACAATACACAGATACGGCAAAGTCTGATAGATTACGAACTCAGCCCTGGAGCCTGCGGCATAATCCCTTTGATCAGCAAGACTGGGGTTACTGTAGGGTCAGGGTTGACATAAACCCAACCAATCAAGCAAGATCACCCACATATTTAAATTCACCTTTTTTTCTTTGGGGCAATACAATTTTCTGTCAAGATTTTTTCTTTTCTACATGGAGCTCTGTGTGTCTCTGTTTGCCTCTGCACATCATTGCTGTGATAGATGCAGGCATTGTTATTCAGGTACTTCAGTCCCTAATACTGTAGACGAGCAGTGAGCAAGGTTGCCAGAGGTTTTGTTTTAAAATAATCTTTGAACTCAAGGAACTTTCCAAGAATCACTATGTACTTTCATTAAAAAAATTAAAAAGAATCAAAGAAACGAATCCCCAAATGTCTTCAAATCTTACATGTAATTTAGAAAATGCACAAATATTCTTTCACTTCTTTTTTGCAGAGGGGGAACAGAATCAATTTGCCATGGTTATGCCTCCTGCCAATTGTTTAGAATTTCCAGGATTTAATCTTTCATCCATGTGTGTATCCACTATTTACCTTTGAATGAGATAATGCATAATGCATTGGGCTTTATGGAAATGAACCAAGAAAACCTGCTTTTTTTTTTTTTTTTTTTTTTTTTTAGAAAAAAAGGAGAATGTTGCACTTTCCCTTTGTGGGCTAGAAAAATTAGCGTCAATGTTACAATAACAGTAAAAGCATGGGGATGGACAGGTTAACTTAGTATGAACTTAGAAGATGTCACTTGTGAGGGGAAGCATGTATAGTGCAGTTGTCCTTCATCCTTCCTCTACTAGAGGCTTAGTACTGGTGAAGTAGCATCACTGCTGTAACGTAAACAGAGGTGGGATGTTCACTGTCTTCTTCCCCTGGATGGAACTAGGTCTTTTCTAGTGCTTGAGAATCTCAGGGAAGTTTAGGAATTGTGCAGGAATATGATCAAAATGTAGACGGAAGGTGTAGAAGGCTATGAATACACCTGCTACCAGCAATAGGACAGGGGAGATCATAAAATGGAGTGTTATATTGAACAGTAAGTACTTACAGATCACTTTAGAGGTGTTCTCTGGACACAATTATCCTTGGTTTGAATGCTGCTTTCCACTGTACCTACAGCCAAGAATTAAGTAACTGAAATGGATTCTGGATGGTTTTTCTTTGTGCAGAAGAGGTAGCAGTAGCTTTGATGTAAATCGGGCGCGATGCCATCTCATGCTTTAAGCGTCGCGTCTGTCTGCAACCATCAGCAGAGAGAAAGCAACACTTTGACATGCCTCTATCTCTGCTTCACACGCATACATGTGCATCTACAGATCCTCAAAGAGCCGGAGTTGGCAGAGGTCTTTTAAGAGGTTTCCTGTCTAAGAGCAGTGGGTGTGAGCAGTAGATGGGGAATTTTGTCTCAGCTTTCTTCTCATGCTAAGAGGTTGTTTTTTTTTTTTTTCTTTTTTTTTTTTGGTTGATTTTTTTTTCTTTTTTTCTGTTTTTGAATGATTTACTGGCTAGAGCAGGGATTAGACTTTTCCTGAAGCACATGCACAGGGGAATTGCTCACTTCTGGCCTATCTGTTGATATCTAGCTGAATGTGATGGAAGCACAGAGGGAAAGCAAAGAGGTCACGGGCATAGAATTTGGTGCACAGACTGGATCAAACTCCACTTTGCGCTACACCAGAAGAAGGGAAAATTTGCCATGGTTTGCTAAACTAGCTCCCTTCCTCTTGCTCAGAGTTCGACACACTGTCCTCCCTTTACAGAAAGGCCAGATAGACAAAGGTAGCAGCCAGATACATAGTATTCAGGTCTTAACAAAGTAATTCCCTCATGGCCCTAGGTGAAGAGGGAAGCTGTGGTGGGAGGAGCGCCACAAGCACATAGGAGGGCCCCTTAAGGTTGTCCCTGTGGGATCAAGACCATGTTGTGCTACATTTTGCTAGAAATGCTATTTCTTCTTTAAAACAGTAAGTCTGTGTACCTTTCTTCTCCTGGCGCAAAATAAGGAGAACTGTTACAGTCACTGATGGAACACAGCTGGAGGAGTGTAAGAGTGAAAAGATTCAGGACAACAGACTGAGTTACTTGGATTGTGCCATTAGGCTTATAGGCCTGATGAAGGTTGTATCTTCCATTGAAAAAATCATTCAGCAATATAGGAATGTGCTGTCTGATGCCATCTCATCACTCCAAATCATGCAGTTGTCTTTCAAAACAGCTTTCATATAGGCAAAGCTCAGAGGAGATGTGAATTTCATCCAAAGCAAGGAAGTAACTCTGACCTTCCTCTCATTGCAGACTTGTAAGAGGTGGCTCATGAATGGTCCTTGTTTCATCTGTCCAACTAGGGAAGAGATGGGAATGCTAAGCCTGAGCTGTGCTGCACACGAAGGAACTCCTGCACTTGCATTCAGCTCTCCCAATTCCACAGAGGTTCTACACGGGCCCCAGAAGCCTGGTGTCTTAGCCTTCAGAAAGCTTATCATGGCAGCCTCACGTGAAGGAGCATAATTTCTACAGGGAGAGCAATCAGTGAGGGACTGCTAAAGAAAAACACAAAGCTTTGGTTCAGACAGGAGATGAGAATAACTTGCTAGTGCGGTCTCCCTCCAGCAGGCAATTTAAAAATGACCTTGGAGAAGAATACAGCAAATTAATTTGTCTCTGATGAGAGGTTTTGGAGAGTCTCTTGCAATTTATGTATGTTGGTTAGACAGCCTTGTCCTGGCAAGAACCCTTGCCTGTTCTAGGGATGCAGATAGCTGCTGAATCTTCCACTGGACTCAAGAGAGGCTTTTTAAAAAAAGATGTGCTTCTTGAATAACTGAATATATTGTGAGGAGATCTGGCAAAGTATCTCTGTTATGCTTGTGACTGGCAGTTGTAGGTGGAACAAAAGGAGAAGCCTTGCTGGATGGTCAGATTAGGATATGTGTCTTCACTGGGGGGAATAAAATTCAGGAAGAGGCCTTCAGGATGCTGGGGAGGAGATTAACAGCTGGAGAGCTTTCATGCCCAACACAGGTTTAGAGAAAGGGTGTAGGGTGAGTCTCTAAAGGACAGAGGTTGGCCAGTTACAAATGTGCGGAGGTGACTTAGTCACCTTTTGAAGGTGACCAAGTGACTTTTTCCAGCCCTTCTTTTGCCAGGCTCCCTCCTAAACATCACATTTGAGAGCACTCTGTTTAATATCAAGTGTTTTCCCTCTTTTGCATGGAAGTAAGTTAATCAGCCCTCTAAGACAGGGCTTGGGAGTATCTGCTTCTCACAAGAACAAAAATCCCACAGCTAACTGAGTTGCAATGGCATTCAGAACTCAGAGATCCCCACAGACCAAGGAGATGCAGTCTTAGCTAGAAGAGGCTACTTAAAGGCAGCCTGAGGAATAAGCACCATCCCCTTCAGTATTTATTACTATCCTCTTTTTCCCTTCCTATATGTCTTGGCTACCGCCAAGCACTTGCCATGCAAGTGGACAGCAGTCTCTCAGTGCAGCTTTCCCATGCACTAATCACTTGCTCACTCTTTTCTTGCTGGCAGGGAGTGGGATGTGGGCAGAAACTCAGGTATCTGAGCTTGGAGCAAGTAGGAAATAAGACTCTTCCTGTAGTCCTGAAAACGGAAGACACCAGAGTGGAACTCCTGCATCTCTGTCACCATACACTAGTCAATGACTGCAGTGTCTGGTCTCAATCAACAGTGATTAATGAACTACCCATGTTTGTCCCTAGCAGATGCTTGTTAAGTGTGTTGGCTAAGGTTTGGAGTGAAATAAAGTACACCATTTAACAGACACTTGCAGCGAAGATGAGTCAAATTGCATCATTTTTTCTGGTGGTGGTGGGGAGGATTTAACCCTCACCAAGTAAAGGAAGAGCTGATTTAGTCAAGTTGAGAACAGGAAGCAACACATTGGTCTAGCACATTGACATTTGCATCTCTGAATGAGAGTGCTTGTTTTCAACAGAAAAGCAGCAAGACTGCCTTTTGAAACATTTAAAGGTAATTAAGCTTTTGGAGGAAAAGAAGCCGATGTATTTTGATGGGAAGCTTTGAATCTCTCTGGACTAACCAGAATGGCCACTGAAAGACTTCAGCATTTTTATGCATGCGTCTTTTTAAATTGTGTGGTCTGTTTTGGGATTTGTAAATAAATACTTAACATTTGCATTCTACTTTCACCTGATGTAAGAGTGATTTCAAGGTATCTGGCTAACAGCAAAGCATCATTGATCTAAAATTAAAAGAATGTATCCATCTAAAGCAAGGCAGCTCAGGTTGAGAGCAAGTATCAGAAGGGTAAGAGAGGAAAATGTCTTTTCCACTGACAAGGAGACCTTTCTGGAATACAGCAAAGGAAGAAAACACATGCTTGAATGCTTAAGTCCTGAATAAATTTTGCATAAAGAAAAAGAAAAGCCAACTTTTGCCCTGTAAGTACACCATTTAAATACACCACTCCCCACTTTGAAGTCCTTTGGGACTGCAGTGCTAATTGCTGGTGGCTGGTACCTTGCACAGGTGCTGCACTGTGTCAGGCAAAGGAGACAGAAACCTGACAAAGCTGTGTGGAAAAATCCCTGGGCGTGTCCAGTCCCCAGAGACAAGCTCAGCCTATGTATGTTCCTGGATTTAAAAGCACTATAGAAAAGTCTAAATGGGCTAAAAGCTCACTGGGACATGAAGGAGGACTAATTCTTTTGAAATATCAAGGCAAATATGTACCCTTCCTCCAAGGAAAATAAAACAAATGTTATCTCCTTCCATAGTGGATGGAATCAAAAGCAATCAAAAAGTCACCTATACAGCACATGACAGCAGCACAGTTGGATCCCAGCTCAGTCTTTTAGCAATCTGTGATGCCATGCAGAGAGAGCAGTGCTCAGTTTGGGGACCCCAGGATTTTGTCCACAGTGTAAGACTATTGTCATGGAGTCCTCATGAATTTTGTACGGCAGCAAACTCTGAACCTTACACTACATGTGTGCATTTCTGCAGGAGACAGAAAGTAAAATTAAACAGGGTATGTAATCAGGTATTTCATGCCACATCATATTCTGCTAGGGTTTAAAAGGCATATCCAGCAATTGCTAATGACCCAAACTAAGGTCCATGTGCTTCCACATGCCTATCTCTCAACTTTCCTATGATATAGAAGCCTACAGGGCAAACATTATGCATTTAAATTTGAGCAGGATTTGTGCTCCTATCTGGACACCTTTGTTGTTGTGCTCCTGTTCTGGTGAGTTACTCCTGGAAACCAGTGCCACAGCTCTTAAAAGCAGTAATAGTGAGGCCTCTGTAGGCAGATAGGCAAAAATGGCTCACACAAGGGTGTCCATTTAGCCACTTCATAGCTAATGTAGGTAGGCCAAAGCTTATTTGAACTTTGGCTACTCTGTAGAACTTTTCAAGATTTGCTTTTATTCTATACCCTGCCTTCCAAGTAGCATTCATCTTAGCAAAACCAGGAACTGTAAGGTGGAGAAGCAGCAGGTGCAGGGGCTGTTCTAAATGCTGGAACCCATTGACCTGCCTGTGTCCTCATGTGGTTGGAAAAGAGCTTAGAACAATGCGAGATGCTCACAGCCATGGCTGACCAAAGTCACCCAACCCCACCTGGTCTCTGATGGTAAGTAGTTCTCGGTGCAGACAGTTCTCACCAAGAGAGTGTCTGAAGATCTTGGACGTTGCAGCAGGGCTCATATCATTCCTGGGGCTGTGACTGTGCCAGTTGTGGTCAGGAACATTGTCCGAAAAATGTCCCAAGTTATGCTGGTTTTTACTGTGATAGAGTTAATTTTCTTCACATGAGCTGGTATGAGGCCATGTTTTGGATTTTTGCTGGAAACAGCATTGATAACACAGGGATGCCTTCATTATTGCTGAACAGTGCTTACACAGAGCCAAGGCTTTTTCTGCTTCTCACACCACTCCTCTCCAGAGAGGAGACTGGGGGTGCCCAAAGAGTTGTGAGGGGACACAACTGGGATAGCTGACCCCAACTGACCACAGTGATATCTCATATCATATGGGGTCATGCTCAGCATAGAAGGCTGGGGGAAGAGGAAGGATAAGGATGGGATGTTCTAAATGATAGCATTTGTCTTTCAAAGTCTTTGTGTGATGGAGCCTTGCTTTCCTGGAGATGGCCTGAAACACCAGCCTTCCCAGGGGAAGTAGTGAGCAAATTTCTCCTTTTGCTTTGCTTGCATGTGGAGCTTTTGCTTTACTTATTAAAGAGTCTTTATCTCAACCCACGAGTTTTTCATTTTTACCCTTCCGATTCTGTGCCCCATCCCACCAGGGGAGAGTGAGCGAGCAGCTGTGTGGGGCTGAGTTGCTGACTGGGGTTAAACCATGACATGAGTATAGATAGAGCCTTTGGAGAAAATGGGACTGGAACTGTTTCACCAGCTGCCTGGAATGGAGCAGGATATGTTTCTATCTGGCAGCCTTTTCCTGCCAAACTGGCTTCCTAGACCCACCACAAGGGCCAGCTTCTTGCAGACAGGCCCCTGATGCTTTCAGGACTGAAGTTTTCCAGTACTGGCTTTTCACCAAAACCTGTGCTGCAAATTTTGGGCCTGGCTTGAGCTGACAAAGGGAAAAACATCTTATCATCTCTCGAATGCTCTGGAGCTAACAACAATCTCTTTGACAAAGGTGATAACACGAATTTGGTTGAGCTTCTCTTTAACACAGTTTGTAAAACTGCCATATGCAAGCCAGTATTAAGTAACAGTTGACCCCTACCCCAGGTAGCCAAGCAAAACTGCTGTTGCATATCAGGCAAAAAAAAGCGTTCATAGGCGAGATTTTTGAACAGCGTTAACATGATTTTGCAGGCCAGTGTAGACAGTCCTCCAAGGTTGAAATCAGCAGAAATAGGATGGGTGTTGCAGCTGACCAAAGTTTTTGGAAGATTTTAATTAGCTAGGAATGAACAATAGTGAAATGCAAAGCATCATGCTGTTTGAGGAAGCGATGCAGCTGTGTTAGTGAAAGGCCCTGTGTCCGCTAGCGACTCCTGCCTTTGAGGACATCACAAAGCACTTGCAGCCCACGTACTGGGCCACCCACCCACCATGGTCCTCAGCCAGCATGGCTGGAGCTGGCTCGTGGTCCTTCATCCCTCAGTCTGTGATCCCAGGCCTTGGAGCAGCAGAAGGTCTGTGGCAGGTGGTAGCTGGCAGATGCCAGTGCTTTGTTGCTAAGCTTCACATGTGCTGTATGATGGTGTATAAGAGGAGTCATACCTCAGTGCTACCTGGCTTGATAGCATCTTTGAGCTAAGTGACATTTTCCTCCCCCCACCCCACACTCTCTCTCCCCATCCTTTTTAAGGGAAAAAAAGAAGAATGGAAGCTTGCATTCTGAGGCTGGGTCAGTGGATATAGGATAATTCAAATGCATCACCTTCCTCCAAGCTATGTGGTACCCAAGGGACAGTATCTTACTCTCTCCTTCCTATCACTCTGTGCACTTGTAAGGGCTTATGGTATTACTGAAAAACACTCTAGACATGCACAGCATGAAGAAACAAGTTGAAAGGTACATTTGGATGCTCCAGACTCAAATCAGATAAACTCACAGGATTCACGTGGCCTCTGACACTGGGTGATTGCAAATGGTAATAAATACAATCCAAATTTAGGTTGGCACATGCTTTCCTAGCAAGGGGACTGAAAATAACTGCATTTTAACAGACTAAGTGGTTAGAGAACTTTGTTAATTCAGACATAAACCTGTTAGCATAAAATATTGCCGGAGGTCTAAAATGGCCTCAGACAGTTTACATTTTTTATCAGGATTGCTGTTAGAGACAACTAACCCTTTCTCTCCCTCCTTAAGAATAATGTTGCTTTTCCACAAGACAACTCAAACTCCAGCCTCTTTGTACACAAGAGAAATGCCTCTAATCTAGACTTTATTAGACTGATCATTATATAATGGCTTTAGAAACTCTGGACAAAATAGAGCAGTGGGTTTAGCTGACGGTAATGTCAGATTGCTGTCAATAATCCCCAGCAGATGCAAACGTGTGACCCTTTTCCCCCTTAATTGTTGAATATTTATTTTTATCTTATAATGTTAATAAGGTTTATTGTGCTGCAGAGAGAGCTGATATCACATGACCTTCATCTTCCTGACTCACAACAAAACCAGAAACATTACACTGCCTGTCACGTCCTGTTGTTTAATGATAATGTGTAGGTTAGTTGCTTTTCTTCCCCACACAATATTATTTATTCCTTTTGGAGTGCCTTCCCTTATTTGGAGTTGTCATCGTATTGAGCAAAAAGGCATGACTGAAACAGGAGGTTCTGGAGCACCTTTTCAGCCTGAGCAGCAGGAACAAAAAAGACCCCAGTAAACCTAACTAGTTTTAAGATAGCACTTTATCAGTTTATGAATGGCATTACAAGACATGATTGCCTACTAGAGCAGGGGACTGGATTTGATGAAGCAGGAGGGACCTAGAAATTCCATCTTCCTAAATAAGACCTAGATAAAAGCCTGAGTAACCCCCATCTCAGTAAATAAAAGCAGACTATGTGAAGGACATGGAAGGAAAAAAAACCCAGACAATTTTCATTTTCTTTGGAACAAAACTGACTCCATCATGTATATTTGAGATGGCAGGAACCCAAAGTAAAGGTTTGCATCTGGTCCTCTATTTGTGCTGTGCTGAGCCAGGAACCCCGACACAGATAGCTCATTTTGGATCAGCCATGTTGGTGTTGCACAGGATGTAAGAGCCAAATTGATGTGAACAGAAGAATGAAATATCTTGGAGAGCTAGGCTGTAGCTTAGGCTGCACCTTTTCACAACACTGCAAGGAAAGGTGAGGCTCACATTCAGATGGATTAAATTTATCTTGAATTCACACACCTGCAAATGAATGGCTGCAGTTCCCAAAGCACTGAGCAACATTGCCTCGTCCAGCAACCGCTTCCCACTCCCTCCACAGCAAGGGGAAACCCAAGGTGTGCCTCAGGCCCAGCACCTCCAACCAGTCACTGGGACAGAGCAACCAGAGCATCACACCTTTCAGTTCTTGGCCCCACATCTAGACTAAGTAGGGATATGGAGCCCTCCTCAATATGCTTCAGAAAAGCAAGCTCAGGGGGGAGGATGCACAGTTAATTTCCCAGCTGGGAAGTTCAGCCCTTTGAGCAGTTGGTACCAGCCTCCCAACATGGCCTGGCTATGAGTGGTCTTGCTGGAAGGAATGGGGCTAATTGTGGAGGAGGTCCCCCACTTTCTGTGGGCAGACAGGACCTGGATCTGGCTTTGCATCAACAGCTTGGCAAGGAGTGCAGCGGGATGCCCAGAAGATTCAGCATATTGTCTGTGCCAGAAATCTCCAGCTGCACAGTTGTGAACACAAATTTAGTATATCCTCAGAACAGTGAAGATAAGTAATTTCTGGGTTTGTTACACATTTTAAATGGAGTGAGAGCCCTCAGCTATTCCAACACATTCCCTTTGCAGGTTCATTAATGAGACCTATGGGAATTGGATTGGGTTCTTTTTCATTCTGTTATTTGGACTGTGAGAAAAAAAATCGCAGAAAGGAGAAGCTATTTTCAAGCCAGGACTTTTTTTTTTGTTTCTTTGTTTTTGTTTGTTTCAAAATTGAAATGTTTTACCAGGCTTCTGCTGTTAAGTCCAGATATTTTGGGTATTTATGAGTTGTGCTGAGACTGGTCTCGATTTTTGTGGGTGGTTATTTTACTTAGATGTCAGTGATGAATTATTTACATTGGGTTTTTTTTTAAACATGATTTTATGGTCTGAAAATAATAATTCATGGCATAAAAATAACGTTTCGATCCATGTGGTAGTGAAACAATATAGTACTTTTGCTTTGTTCAGAGGGCTCTGTAAGCATTAGTGAAGTGAATGTTAGAGTGCACTTGCGAATTAGGCAGTACATCCCAATCACAGTGACACATGACATGACTCCTAAATGATTTGGCACTGGTATTTTGATGAGAGGAAGATCATTTTTACTAGGATAAAAGCTCCACGACCCCCAAGCCTGGTTGCAGTTATATCAAAAATGAGAGTACTGTATCCAGGTCTGGCTGTCCCCTAAATACTGGTATTAGCACTCTTCCACTGACTCTAAACTGGCATAGGCCACGTCTTGGCTTTCAGCTTGTTACATCAATACTGATGTAGCTAACGCGTGACAGATGTCATGGTGAAATCATAGATTGAAGTCACTGGCAAAATTCCCATTCATTTAAATAGTCCCAAGGCTTTGCTCTGCACAGTTTAGGCTTCAAGGCAATACTCAGAGCACAGGTTACCCCTAGTTACAACATGGCTATTTCCCCAACCCACGAACCCATGATCAGAAAGTGGCAGTGTCCTCAGTCATTTTCACAGGGTGGGCAAATCTGGTGGGGCCAATTGTCACAGAAATGCCTCTGTTCACCACTTCTTTACATGCACATGACGCTACAGAAGTCACTGTACTGGGCAAGCAAAGCTTTAGCTGGTTTTGAGGCAACTTACTATTGAAAGAGAAAGAAGAGCTGCATTAACTTCCAGTTTCCCAGTGGCTGCCTATCAGGTGGAAACCTTCACCTTCTGTGTGCAGTTTTACTGGTGATGCAGGCCTGGGATTCAATGCATAGCTCTGGGAATCACAGGGAAATCACCCTGCAGTCACATTCCCTGAGCCAGGAAACAGGCACAGATGCACATGGACCGCCTGCATTGCCCCATTTTTCTGTGCTTTGGCTGGAGCTGTGCGTGCCTCTGCGTCCTGTGAGTGCTTATGCAGACAGAAGCTGCCTGTGCTGTGGAGCCACAGTCCCAGCTCTGTGCAGGAACCAGAAAAGCTGCTCCATATCTCCCTTAGGGGGAAACCAACAGTCTGGACTAATTTTTGTGTCCCTTCTTGACGGAGTTTATGTGCCATAAGCAGCATGCTTACTGCTGTCTGGAAATCCACGGGAGATGTTCCTTATCACGGGAGCGATTCCTCAGTGAGCACTGTTTAAGAAGAAATAGCATCCACCCTTGTACGGGCTGATCCACTGACAAACAGCATCATGAGCTCTGGCTCTCTATCAAGGCTTCGCGATGCTTTTGATACCCACTCTGTTTAAAGATAGGCAGGATGTCTCTGCCATACACAGTAGTGAAGTCAGAACCTACTGCATCGCTAAGGCTAACTTCTTTTACCATTAAAATAAATGAGCTATTTTCAGTTTCCTGTGGACTGCAATGGCAAAGATTAGGCCTCTGTTTTCAACAGAGGCAAAAGCTGAGTGCTAGACTGTCTCATCCTCACACCAGTTCCTATCCACCTCAGTCCTTCCAAAGTGCTGCAAGGGGAAAGTTCAGCAAAGGGAAGGGAAGGTGGGATTTCCAACCCCACTGTATATGAGGAAAACTCCTTAACAGTGGGAACGCTGGCTGAAGACTGAAACAGATAGACCACTAAGGCAGTATGGTACGGATCACTTAATGAGATAAGTACAAACCCAAAAATGTACCTTTCTATGTAGTCAAACAGTAGGACATACATTCAGAAACAGAATACAGGCTACAATCCTAGGACTGCAGGGAGCTCCAGATCTACAGAGGATTGACTTTGAAAGAGATGACTGTGTCTAACAGTTCAAGAAGGTTGTGGATGAGGTGAGGATGAATCCAAGAAAGGCCACAGAACAAAATCACTAAGTACAGGAAAATGTGGCTTGAAGTGATAGACTGGAGAAGACACTCCATCTGTTTAGCTTAACGAAGACAAAGTTGAGAGAATGACTTGATCATGGTCTCTAAGTACTGACATGGGGAACAGAAATGTGATAATAGAAGGCTTTTCAATTTAGCTGACGCAACCATAATATGATCCAACTGGAAGTTGGAAGCCAGACAAATTTTGACTACAAATAAGGTGCAGATGTTTAACAGTGAGGGTAATTAACCAGTGGAACTAATTACCAAGGACTGTAGGGACTATCACCAACAACTTTAAATCAGGATTAGATTTTCCCCCTCTCCTGCCAAAGATGTGCTCTAGTTCATTCAGGAATGAATTCATAGATGTCCTTCACTGCACGTGTTATAGGTAATCAAGCTGGCTCGCTCTGCCTTTGCAGTCTGCACCCCTGCGATTCACTGTCCCTCAGAGTACCCAGACACCATGCAGAAAACCTGCAGTGCCTGCCCAAACTGGCTCACGCTCTTCATTTCATACCCAAGCTGTTAAGTAAGGGGAGAAATGGGTAAGAGTGGGAGGAGAAGGCTGTGGGCGATGGGATCACAGATCCCCTTCGTGAAAGCCTGTGCATTATGTTGGTGATTCAGTTACTTCTTAAAAGATATAAAAAGAACGTAAGAATTAAGATGGTAAATGTAATTGTCTGCCCTGCTAAAAGCATTGCAGACAAAATAAGCTTTCAGGGAAGATACTGATAAAGTGTGCTTTGTGTTCCTCTTGCTGTGGCCGTACTGACTCTGGCCAGGGCAAGAAGCACCCTAAAAATCAGCAGAGGAAGAAGAAGCCCCTGTCTGGAGTGAAGCTGTCCTGGAGAACGTCAGGGAACCAATGTGTGGTTCCGGATCTGCCAGTTACAGACAGTGGAACTGCCACAATCTGTAGTCAGGTCCATGTGGGTATTTGATCTAAGAAAACAAACAGCCCAGCATCAGTGAAGTCTTGGGGGCAGCAGCCAACAGGGAGGCATGCTGGCTGGCCTGGGGACCTCTGATTGATGGAACCTTGGCCAGGACTTGCACAGTCACTGCTGGGACCCATGCTGTGCTCCAGCTCCCACTTGCCTGCTGCTGGGAGGCCACACTGGCCCCTCAGCTGAGCTCAGGGCAGATGGAGGGGAGGCTAGCACATGAGGCAGGGTATAGACAGAAATCAAGGGAAGACTGGAGGTGTTTGCAGTTTTCCTGTCACAACTGTTCTCCCTCCTGACATGGTGGCGGTGTTGACCCCATGGCAGGACCCAGGGCCTGGGCAGCATGCAACTGCAGCTCGGTGACAGAGAGACCACAGGGGGCTCTCCCAGGCAAGGCACAGTGTTGCCCTGGACCACAGTGGCCCTGCCAGCCTTCTGGAGCCTTCTGGAGCCTTCCAGCGCCTTCTCCCCCTTGCCCATGTTGAGCATAACTCCTCAGAAATGAAGCATGTGAGACCCATGTCTCCCAGCCGTGTCTCTGTTGAGGCCGGGACATGCTGGCAGCCGTCCGTGCCAAGGGGAGGGCTCCTCAGCTGCCTGCTCGCACCTGCCGGCGCTCGCAACTGCAATTAGCTGCACTCGGTCGAAGCCAAATTGAGGCCCCTTTCAAAACTCAACTCTGTGGTTTTGTTTCCAAAGGGAAGTTCATCTTTTATGTGCATGCAAAATGGATACAACCCAAGGAACGGCTCTTTTCTTGGTGTTGTTTTCCTTCTCTCAGTCAGGCAGGGATTTGCTTAAAAAAAGCAACTGCTGCTGTGGCAGGAGATGCAGTGGCTTGGGGTTCTCAGCGATCCTTCTTTTGTGGCTTGGGAAAGGTTGTGTTTTCTCAAAGAGTGGGCTCAGCATGTGGCCTGATCACAGCGAGGGGATCCCGGTGTGGGAGGGCAAGCTGGACCCCCTCCCCCATTTGGGAAGCCTGTTCCCTTCGTATGGAGCTAGGAGAAGATGTTGGGGAGATGCACTTCTGCTGCTTGTGGGGAGGACATGTGCCATGGGGCCGCAGCGAACCCGCTTGGGAGCAGCATGTGTAGGGATCGATTGATGCCAGGCATCCGTTCCATTGCCTTTGGCTCTTTCCCTCCTCCTTCAGTCCTTGGCATTGTTGTTCTTGCATGCACATCCCTATTCACTCATGTGGGGCTCCTTTTTCCTGAGGAGGCTGCAGGCGTGGTGGTCCCTAGCCCTGCTGAATTGGTTCACCTGAAGGCAGAGCCCTGCTCTGGGTGACTGGCAGGAGGTGCTGATTCAGTAGTGTGTGTGCAATCCTGCAGCCATGGCATTAAGAGGATTTATGAAAGAGATAAGGTGCAGTGCTGAGCGTCCCTTGGTAATCGTCTGGCATGGAATTTGGGATTGTATGGAGACTTTCGGCATGGCTGACGGGTAGACAGTGCTGATCCAATTGTCCTCACGGCTGCTATTTGCCAAAATAAGGGGCAACTGGAATGACAAATGATTTCTGGGTAAACGCTTAGCTTCGATTCTGAATGATCTCTTAGAGATAATCCACATGTAATCCTCAATACAGAGTCTGCTTTAAAGGTGGCTCCATTTTGAGCAGGCCTCAATAATGCATGGATGTCCCGATTCACAAAGTAAAGGGGAGGAGGAAAGGAGAAAGCCACATTGGTTTTGCAGCCTTTTTTCTAAGCTAAATAAAATTTAGGGAAGTGGGTGATCATGTACACACCATTTATTAAGAGAAGATTACCTGCTTGCTAATTATTTCTTTGGGAGAATAATTTTACACTACAATGACCATGTATGACTGTCTCAGGCAGGTCTGATGTATCTAGAAAATAAACAAATGAACAAAAATCTCCTGTAATGACTCGGTCCATGATGTTTATACCTCAGAACACTGCTGTTGTTGTTATTTTTTTTTCTTTCAATGAAGAATGTCAGAAACTGGGTAGCAGCCAGGACTTGATGTGAGGGAATGAGTGAGCTGATGGTTATCACCTTCTCTCTTCTCCTCTACACATGCTGATGTGAAGGATTGCCTGGTCCAGTGGCACTTAACGCAGCCCCATTAGCACCTGACTGTCCCACAGACACTGGTGCATTGGTTGGCCTCGTTGCAGCCCCATGAAGTGAAGGAGGAAAGTGTGCTGCTCCCAGAGGCGCAAATCCTAGAGAGGAGCTGGTGCCTTTTCCCTACTTCAGTGTCCGTACCCCTGTAATCTTGGTCACAGTCTGGCACCTGACCCTGCACGGCCCTGACTGTTGAGGCTGTAAGGCTGGGGTTAAGCCCAGGCTCCCAGCGTCTGAGACCTAAAGCCCCTTCTGTGGTCAGTACCATCACTTCAGGCTCGTTCTTTCTCTCCTGAACTCATTGTGTCAGAGCGAGGCATGGGGAACACCACAAAGGGGGAGGCACTGCAAGAGCAACACTTCCCAAACAATCCTCTCGCTCTGCACGATGACGAGCCCTGTTGTTCCAGGCAGGATTCAGGTCTGAACTACCTGTCATTTGCACATGTATGAAATTACAACCATAGACTCACAATCTGTACTGCAGTGAGGCCAGACCCAGAATCAGAGAGAGATTTCCTAACCCATCTACACATTTTGCATTCCTTATGCTGCCATGAGACTTAGGGGTGGGTTTTCAGAAGGTCTAATTCCTCTTAGCACCCGCTTAAGCATTCATGCCTTGCTATTTATCTCCTTTGAAGAGTACTCTTCCTACAACAACTTGATTGCCAGAAAGTGAGCACAGAACAGTCCGAGTCTGCAACAATTACTTGTGTGAGTAATCCTTGGGTAATCCGGAGAGGTTTTACTTGTCTGACTAAGGACTCTCAGAATATCACCAAACTCTGGGATATATATCTTCTAGGAATATTTTTGGCCCATTGCTTCCTCCAGGGTTTTGAAGGCAACTGGAATAGGTTTTGTAATCTCCGGTATACCTTAATTAACATCCCTGCAACATTTTGAACAACAGGCTCAGCTCTTGGCTATTCAATAGGGACATGTTGGAAATGATACCTGTTCATCCTGAATCATTATTCTCCTAGCTACCTGCTACAAGCAGGGAAAGGAGGCCCTGCCAAATACCACAGAAAAAAAATATTAATCTTTCCCTGTTAGCAAATTCTGAAAAAGCAAATAACGTTTCCCTAGTTTGTTTGCTCATTTGTTCCTTAAAAGAGGCAAAGGAATCTGTGAATCAAAAGAATTTCCATCTCAAAAATTGCTTTGGCAGCCAGTGGCTTGTAATTTAAGATTAAGTGATTGAATTTCATGCAGCCTTGCTTAAAATTCAGTACCCCACACACTGTCACCATAAGCATAAAAAACCCCACAGAACAGCCCCCTTCGCCCCCACCATCTATAACATCTACTATAAATTTACTATAAGTTGGTAAAAAAAGTCCAATCAGCTGGGAGGTCACAAAATGCACTTAATAAAGACATTGCCTGCATGACTACTGGATTTTGCACCTCATAGCATTCACAGCCTATCAGGCAGCTTCTGTTCCAATGCAATGCCAGTGCCCGGGCTGACTTCAATCAGGCTGCACAAATCAGCAGAGCAGAAATGCCTTCTTTCCTCCATCACCTGAAGCCAATGCTGACTCATCTCTCCAGACCCATTCCTGCTGCCCCTCCTCTGAATTTGCTGATTGCTGAATCATTTCCCACCACCCTCTTTTCTTTTTTGATTCCATCTGAACTGAGCGTCCCGTGCTGAACGCAACACGCTTCGTTTCCACATCTGACTGAAAGGGAATATGGAAATTAATTGGCTCAGGCTGCTTGCAGCCTTTCACACACGCCTGTGCTCCGTGAGGGGTGCCGTGCAATTGCCTTTCCATTGTGGCTCCCCACCAGCCACCTGTCTCCTTGTGCGCACGCAGCCTGGGTACCAGAGATGGATGTCCCCTTTCTCTCCCTATTGTCCAAGAGGGAGGGCAGCTGGCAGGGCTGTCCTCGTGAGGGCTGGAACTGCCCCCATTTGACTCAAAATAGGCCAGATTTAGTGAATTCTGCAGCTTGTGGTAAATAGCGTGTGACTGGTGCTTTGGCGAGGGCTGCAGAGAGATGCTGTACAGTGCAGTGTCACTTCTGCTGAAATGGTTATTTGTTCTCCCTGCTGGAAGCAGAGCACAGTTGAAAGAGAGCAGCCGGGGAACATCCCTCTGCAGTGGGAGGAGGGTACTGGGACCCTTGCAAGTTGGAATATAATCTGGCTCCATGGCTACACTCCATCCCAAATATTTTCACGCCTAGGATTCTAACTTCCATTGGTTTCATACCCTATTTTCTCATGGGTGCTTTCTCCTGACTGTGGAGAATTTGGGTTTCCCTGGAGAAGTTACCCTATGCCTTGGATGCAGGAATGCTATTACTACCATTGCAGACACTCGGACTGAAGATAGTGGTCCCTCTGTCCCGCACTGAACAGTCTCCCCACGAGCTGACCCATGGCTCTGTGGAGCTTTTCCAGCTCTATGTAAAAGACAAAGCTGGGCAGAAGGAAGGCCTTATTTCCATGTTATGCAAGGGGAAGCCCAAATGTAATAAGACTTTACAGCCAGCCCGGCAGGAGGGTGATGTCAGGCAGGCCAGGAGTACCTGTGTAACATGGGAGGAATAGTTCAGACACAACTGCTCCAAGGCTCTGGGAGTAACCCAGTGATTGCTGGGGGGCAATGGGCTCTTTTGAAGGGTTGATGGTGCAAAACCAACTCTGATTCAATCCCTTGCCAGAGGAGGAAATCTGAGATCTAATGTTCAGGGGAATACTGATCATTTGAACTGATTGTGTTTTCTTTGGAAGCACTTCAAAAAGTGGCTTTTAGAATCCCGGAGAAGGACTTCTGTGCCCAGAAACTTGTCTCATTTTCCCCTCTATAATCAGTTGGTCTAACAAAAGATACTGTCTGTACACACAGACTTTGTTTTACCTATGTCCTTTGACCATTAGTCACCACAAAACCACTTTGAGGTTGCCAGGGCATTTGGCAGGAGATCAGTGGCATGAACACTACAGAAGTCTATAGCTGTCCCAAACTACTAATAAGGATATTCAGGTAGAGACACCCTGACACCTTCATCTCATCTATGGCATCAGGCCTTGTGTCCTACTCTCAACAGGCTGATGGTACGAGGCCCACTAGGTGCTCATCACTCATTTGTATTTGCAGAGACTTGGGATGATTCATTCTCACAGCACTGTAGGTCTGATGCTGCTTGTGGTGTCTCTGGCATGATGCCCATCTTTCTATTCCATCTTTGAACTACCTCTTGCTCTAGGAGTTGTGGCCTACAAGAAGGACTACTTCCTGTTATTAATAAAGTAGCAAGAAATGAAAGAGCAGGCACATTTTAATGTGGTATCATTTACGGAAAAGGCACGATCTTCTGCACACTGGATGTCAAAACTAAATGAGAAACTTTTCTTCTAGTTTTATCACAGTTTCTCCCAGAGCCACTGCTACTTGCATTCTGGAAATTTACAGGATGAAGGATTTTTTCATGATATCTAATTCTAATCTGAAGTGATTTACTGTTAAGTTGAAAATCAAGCCTGTACATATCCCCCTCCAAGTGGTTTCTATGACAGTTTCTATTAACCATAAAAATGTCACTTGCTAGGAAGTATCAGCCTTCTTACAGGCTTTGCAATCATCACTACCAGATGCACACTTACTGAATGGAATAAATAATAGTCTTGTACAATTAGCCTAGGATGCAGGACATGTCTGGCTATCTCTCTTGGCTCCAAAGTGATGTTTTCACAAGCAAACCCATATATCAAGAGATGAGGTCTATCTGGATTCTCTGGAGTTCTTCACAACTTGAAATGTGGTAATGCCTTATAGGTAAAGCATAGTGGTATATAAACTTAGGCTAAGAGTTCTGGTGCATATTTTTGTGGTTTCAATTTGTATAAGCAACTGAAATACCCATTTTCTATTGTTCTGATCCAGAAATTAAAAAAAAAAAAGTGTCCCTTCTGTGGCTTAGAACGTATTTTGAAATACACCAGTGGCTCTGCAGCATTTCCTGCCACTGCACCATCACAGTAAACCTGGTACTGTGCAGATACACTTTGTCCCCATCTACCCTTCAAGGAAATGACACACAGAGCCTTTATTGAGGCTGTGAGTGTGGTTGAGGGCTGCTTCTCTGTATGGGACATGTTAGCAGTGTTAAGACACATATTTGAGTTAATCTGGTGTGAGCTGGAACGAGAGTTTGGTTTTGCATCATGGTCTGCCCAAAATCTTAGGTTTTGCACTTAAGGTCTCTACTGTTGGCATGGAACTGAAGAAATCAGCCTGAATAATGAAAATGACATTGAATTGGTCCTCACATTTAAACCTATATTCTGAAGAGAAGTCATAAAGAAAGTTGCGACCTGGACCTTCATTGCTGTGCTTGCATCTGAAGACTGAAATCCATGGGGTTGCAGAGCTGAAGTGCTGGATTTGGACAGCATGAGAGAGATAGATACCCTTGCAGCAGCAGAAGCCTTGGAGCCTTGCAGCAAAGGAATCAAGAAGTCTTGTTGTTTTCACCTGCCATGTTCTGCTCTTCTTTGCACCAATCTGACTAAAGAAGTCGGTGAACTTTGACTTGTGTGTTGGGGAAGAAAATCACCATGACGCAGTTTGCAGCTGTCACAGTGAATAGAGATATCAGCAAGGTCTACAGAGCATCTGAATCCCTTGATGGAGTGAGCCTACAGAGCCTGGGTAGATCCGAAAGAGTGAGGGGAAAAAGAAAGCATTCAGTCACATTTCTAGTGTAAGGAGATTGTGTGTTTGAAAGTAGAATCTCTGAGAGAGATACAGAGGCTATGACTTCAGAAAAGGTTGTAACTAACCACCGTACCAAGGGAGTTATTCTGGTGTGAATGAGAGCAAATGTCCTCTCCTGAGATAGCACCATTGGTGCAGGGAGTTGTATGAGGCTCTTGAGAATCATGCAAGTGGAAGCTCTTGTGCCATGCTGGGCAGTGCTAATGGGAGGACATGTTGTAGACAACGGAAGGGTTTAGTTCCTTCTCTCCTCTGTCTGCTTTGCAAAGGCTGTTGTGAAAGCGGAAACGGTCTAAAAATGTCTGGCAGAATGCTCTGCGATCTGTCAAACCTGCTCTAAAGAGGAAGCTGAAGAAGCTTATTCTATCAGGCTTAAGAAAAAAAATCTTCAAGTATGACTTGACTTCAATGGAGGCAGAGGGGAAGTATTTTTGATGCTAGCAGGTCCTTTGTCTTTTATCTACCAAGTGAGTATATATCCCAGAACAAAAAGTCATTATGTGTCCCTCACCCATGGAATTTACAAAGGTTTATAAATTAAAGTTACAATTACAGAATATTATACAATATGCAATGCTAAAGACTGCTGTCAGAAGGAAAAGTACATGTGGTCTGTTTGTGACTGCAGAATCTAAGATGAATACCTAGAATGTTCCTCTCCTGGAAGCACTGTTAATCATTTTTTCACATGGTGAAATTGGTCTGAAGCAATTTCATTGTCCCTTGAAGTCTCGTGAAAACAGAAAGCAGATTATATTGATATGAGAAAAAATGATGCTCAGAGTTGTCTAACAACCAAAACCCCCCATATATTCTTTAAAGTCTGTGGGATGAGGCTGCTTTTTTCACTGCAATGTTAACACATGCATCTCGGAGACTCTCATCTCAGCCAGTGTTTGAACATGCTCTTGCATTTCATCTGACGGCTCAGGAGCAAAAGCACCAGCTTTTATTCAGCAACATGTAGCTTTAAAATCAATGTCAGCTAAGCATTTTCATTGCTAACAAGATAAACATATTCACAGATATTATTTGGACTAAAACTTGATAAACAGCTCTGGAGGACTCTGAAGAAGACAAATTATGTATGAACCTTCTTCTCTGTCTGGGACAGATGAGAGAAAAGAAAAAAGTACTTTTTGCATGTTTTCATCCCTGATACCTATGATGTGGCTTTTGAACGGCCGAATGTCATCAGAAGAACAATGACTTGGCGAGTATTTTGTGTGGAAAGATCCAATTTAAAAAGTGGGATTTGTACACCACACAGAAAAAATACATCATGTCTCCAAATTCCAGTCCAGTGAAAACCTGGGAATTAGCTGGGCCAGGTAGTAAGCGACCTCTCCATATTTCAGAGAGATGGCAGGAACACATATATGCTAGGTGCAAAGGCACTCGCTGGAAAAAACAAAATTGAGTCCGTATCTCTGTAGGGTACCAGACTAATAAAAATGGGAAGACAAGACTTTCACCTGCAGAGCAGGCATTCCAAAGGTCCTGGGAGCCCTAACTTATCTGCATAGTGGAGAACTCAGTGACTGAGTTTTGTTTTAGCATCTGTGTCTGTGAGGAGAGAAAGGACAACTTGGTACCAAGAGGATGATCCCAGCTCACTTCATGACTGAAGTTTTACCATTATCGTGTATTAGATTTGCCATAGCAAATAGAGAATTGAAATTGAAATAAAATATTGAAAATGCAGTAAAGGCTACATGTGAAATTTAACTGTGTCATAAACCATACCTTAGATGGCTATAATAATAAAAAATGTTGGAAAGCCAGGACAGCTGAAGATTTTGTCCCTTTCAAAAAAACCTCAAATAATCCAAGCCCTTTCACTCTCCACATTTAAAACAAGTCTGTACAGGCTTAACACTGACTTTGTCTCTCTATGTTCAGAGAAACACATAGAGAAAATAGGAGTTCACTGGCAATCTAGACCATAGCATTTGCTACGACAGTATTCGATAAACCTGCTCATGGATAGGGGTTCTTGCCTGAAGATTCCCACTGATGTCCCATTGACTTTATGGATAGTCCTAGGGACCTTGTCTGAGCACACCTGAATGTTTGTACAGCACCTGATGCAAATGGTCTGCTGTCCTGCTTCATTTATCAAATGATAACATAATAATACCATAATTGAAGTCACTCACACAGGCAGTAATTATCTAGTGATTCGGTACAGCACAGACTTGCTGGGTGGAAGACTGCACTAAGCTTATGCAGAGATTTCTATCTTGCCCATCAGTTTCTGCATGCTAAATGTGTTCTGAATTTACGAATGTTGAAGTTTTAAGGTGAGATTTTCTATGCTTGGGCTAAACCCAGAAGTGATTCATTTTTGTACTGCCAGAACAAAAGCATTCAGCCCCTTTTGAATTATGTGAGACTAAAAGACAAGGCATTGATAACGTTGCTATTAACAGCCAAATCAAGATTCCCTGACAGCACATATAATAATATTTTTTGAATTTATTGAGCAAGGAACAGCAATACAGGGGGAGGTGGAAGGCAGGAAACTTCACAGAATTTGTGCCTGTCAGTGGGCAACACCTGATCCAGAAATCTGGCTCTGGTGATGCACAGTGCAGGCAAAGTATGCTTGAATTAATGCCTAAGACCTTGCTGATACATACCTCATAGTTAATCTGGTTACATGGGGTTTATTTCACAGTCGGAAGTTCTTGCGCTGGAAGGGAGTCCTGCTGGGGTTTTCTGAGCACACGACTGAATTAATGAATGAACGAATGCAGCTTGCCAGCGCAGATTTAAATTGCTTACTAGATCAAAATCTGCTCATTTTCTCTGTCCTTTCTTCCAGCCTCTCTGTCTTTTATTTATTAATTTATCTGAGAATACAGATAAAGAGCACAGATTAAAAAAACTCAAACAGATAAAGTGCCTGCAGACATCATCAAGGCAGCAAATGCAGATAAATGCTTGTTTTTCATGCTGGCCTGAACCTTGGCGCTGAGCTTTAAGCCCCGGTCCTGGGTTGGGAGGTCCCTGGTAGAGGCTGGCGAGTGGCTGGTGCTGGCCATGGGGCTGGGGGCGCAAGGACCCACGGCTGTATAGTGTCTGTGGCCCGACTGCCCTGAGAGAGTCATCTTGCCACCGACAACCCTTTTCTGCAATCCCTGGGAAGAGGGCAGCATTAAAGCAGTGAAGCCGTGCTCTGAAAGGGTGAGAAATAAACCGGGGCTGCTTTGCCTTCCTGCATGTTGTTTCTGCCTTTCAGATCCACGTTGTGTTTGGTATTAGGCAGCTGTCAGACGTTAATGGGTGCTTGCAAACAGGATCTCTGGAATATTTTGATTTATCTGGCCACTGGGCAGACCTCCAGCCCGCTGTCTTGACTGTGGCGTTTGTATTTTAATAGGAGTTTTAAGAAGGCTTGGCTAGGGGTATTTAAGGTAGTCCCTGAGCTTTTACACAGACTTTCTCAGCCCTGATTAAAAACATAGCACTGAAGAGATGTGGTGCCAGATTTTTCAGAAGCAGAGAAGCAGGGACCCTGTAAGTGTACCACTGTTCATGCTTTCCTGAAGCCCCTCTCAGATGAGTGACCTTCTCTCACACCCCTGTGGCTCCTTTTGCTTCCCTGTGTCTGGACTCCTTAACTCCGTGTCCAGTCGTGCTGCGCAAGGCCAGGATGCAGGCAGCTCTCCACCCCTGCTGGGGCAGGGCACTGGGGAAAGGACAAGGACGGATGCCTGCTCATCCCCACCGCGCTCCCCAGCCCCTGCTTTGCGAGGCCAGACGCCTCCCTCCGAGCCCCGGCACTGGGATGCACTGCAAGGAGGTGGCGTGTGGCTGCAAGGAGCTCAAGGCAGCAGCGAGACGCCTCCCTGGACTCCGGTCTGCATGATCGCTAGCTAAGGGGATAGAAGACAAATGGTGCTTATTCAAGGTGAAGGGCAATGGTGGCATGAAGGAAAACCAGCCTGAGCTCTGTGCTGAAGTCTGGAGACCTTCCTGAAGATTCAGTTCTTACGGTGTCTTAGGTCTGAATTTTAAAGCTTGTGGAAAGAAGAGGCTGATAATCAAAGAGAGATTCTACCAATATATCCAGGTATCCTGAGCTGAACTGCCCCTGCTCTTCCTCACCTTCCTCTCCCCGTGCTGCTGGCACAGCCTGAGCAGGGATGGATAGCTATGCTGCCTGGTGCAGTGCTGGCATGCAGGCATCTGCTACTGCATTATTGACCAGGTTTGCTTTCCTCATCTAGAGACTTGACTGCGAATTTGAATCCAGGTCTCTGGAGGTGCAAGCCCAGTGTGCAAGCACTCTGCCTGCTGCTGGCTTAACACGGATCAGCACCAAGGTGCACTTCTGCTACACGCTATCCCAAAGGGAGCTCGGCGCTTCAGAAATGAAAATCTGCGTTGACCAAAGGCACTCAGCTCTCTAATAAAGAGAGGAGCAAAATAAGTTCGGACTTTGAAGTGGTCACAGTGGCCATCTACTTAATGTACTCTGGGAGGCAGTTTAGCTACTGAAAACCAAACTGGAGAGCAGTTCCAGGCTCCCCAGCTCCAGCCTGGAAGCAACTAAAACAAGGAGGTCCATGGTGGATGATTTTAAAAGGCACCTTGGAGCCCACATTGTCAGTAAGCCCTACAGGTATTTGGTTGGAGGTTTCATCAAGTGACCTCTATCAGTGTGAGGCCCTTCAGAGCCAGCGAACTGTGCATGGCTGCCCACCTTCCTCACCTGCCCCTGGGGCACACACTGAGAAGAAGGGAAGCTCAAGACCTCTTGGCAAGGTTGAGCTGCTCTGCTTAGCCTCCCCACATCTCCAACAGCAACCAGCTGCCCTGAGAGGAGAAGGTGTGATCTCAGCTCATTGCATGCATCCATGCAGAAGGATACTAGTGCAAGGGTAAATATCAAGGCACCTGGGAAGAGGCTTGCTTGGGTAATGAAATGATTGTGAAGTGACACATTGACTCAGGAGGAAAGATGCAAAAAGCAATGCATTGTAACTTCAAACTTCACCAGCTTGCGGTACCAAGCATCCCTTGAAATGCTAATTAAAACGAGCTGAGGGAGAGGAGCCTGCTAACAGGATCACAGCCACGCTTGAACTGAGTAATAAACATGTAGTAGGCATCCATGTTTCCCTGTATGCGAGCTTTCCAAGCTGAGCTGACTGTAAATGTTGCGGTTATGTGAAACCCACACAGAGTAGGATGAGAACACAAGCTAGAAAGAGAGGCAAGGCCTAGTTACGAAGCTGGGAGAGAAAAAAACCACAACAGCCTCCCACAAATAAATAAATAACTGCCTGAAATGAGGGCTAATTAACTTGCAATAAACCAACTTAACCACTTAGGGGCAGCGTTAACACAGAGTTAACATGCAAAACAAACCTGTGTTTTCTCACCTGGTTAATTTAATATGCAAGGTGAATATTCATAGTGTATGAAATCCTGATACATCAACACACCAAATGATGCAGTCTGTCAAACCCAGGAGCGTGTGGCAACAGGAGTAACTCAGTCGCTCCTCACACGGTGTTAACTTTGATCAGTTGGTGTGTCTAAACGTATTCATAGAGGAGGCAGGACTTTGCTGCTTTTCCTCTGTCAGGGTCATGGTATGCTCAACACAAAGATTAAAACCTAAAAAAGGAGATAAAAAAAGGGCTTCACTTAAAGTAAATAGAAAGAAGATGAAATAGAAGAAAGCTGTCTTTGAGAAATGCTGCTCTTGCATGCAGGAACTGAAAACCTCATTTTATCTCCATGGCCACATTCAGAGCCACTTTGCTTCCAGACAGTATGTTTCTTTCTCAACCTCACATGCAAAAGAGTCCTGGTTCCTTGGATTCCTCTGAAATATTTCCTTGCATAAAAAGGAGCTCAGGCCCGCTTCGGATATGTTTACACTCCCTGATCAGAACAACTACATAAAGGAAAGGTGTTTTTTTTAGTGTTGCTTGTCTTAGTTGAGTTAGCTCTGCCAGGCAGAGGCAGCAGGAAAAACACAATAACCCAGGTTTGGTTTATATTATTTTATTTTTAAATAAATAAATAAGATAAAGGGAGCTTGCAGCTTGAATTCAGCCTCAGGTAAAACTCAGCTTCTCTCACTGCTTTCTTAACCTGAAGTATAAAAAGCATGACCTTTCCCCTCCTTTTCCTACCCCCATATTGGCATATGGTCATTTTCATGGCTCATGAATGGCTTGCCAGTGTCCCAGAATCATGTTTATAAGTGCCAGGTACTCCCACTGCTCTGGCCAGGGCTGGGGGCAGCTGAAGACCTGCTTCCATGGACTGCCCGGTGCTCCTGGTAGTGTATGCCAGATCCATGCACCACTAGACCACTCGGCAGGAAGAATACGGTTTGGATAAGGTGCAAGCATGTGCTCCTGTTTCTGCTGAATTAGCCAGAGCGCACAGTGGGGAACATATGCCAGCTTTATGCTCTGTGCTGGCTGAGGGAGGACAGACAATACCTGATCTGGCATCAAGTGAGCTCAGTGCGGAAAGAAGATGTTGAACATGGCATAAAGTTAAAGTGGGATGGGTAAACAATATCTGATCTGGCAGAAGAAGCTGCTGGTACGACGCTGGCCTGTCAGAACCATTAAAATAAATTAAAACCAGCAGAGTGAGCGTCACGTGGCCAAAGTGTTTTTGCTGCGGTACCAGGGAACTCAGAGTCAGGTTTACTATGCTGTCAAACCATGCACTTGGGAAATGGGTTGGAAACATGTGCCCACCCTTGCTGGCATGCTTCTCTGATGAACAGCAAGGACAGATAGGGAGGTGAAGGGCCAGGGATGTTCAGGAAGTACAGACCTTGTCCAGCATTGCCCAAGTGCCAGCAGCTACTGCAAAGCAGATTGTGCCCTGGCAAAGGGCTTCCCCTGGGGCAGGAAGTAGTGCCGGGAGTGCTGTGCTGCGGCCAGGCTGTCAGAGAGGCTGAGCTGGAGGAGAAGAGGGATGTGCTGCATTGCTGCCAGCACTGCTTCTGCAGAGGGAGGAGGGTCAGGCTCCACAGCCGTCGCCCTGCCAAAAGCATTAAACTGACTGAAATACAGTCCTGTGAGGAAAGGAAGCAAGCAAGCTGTCAGAAGTGAGAGGGAAACAACGGGCCCACTGCACAGCATCATCCACAGACCACTCTTCTCCTGTCACCTGACTCAAGTGGGTGAAGAAAATTGATGTTTAGGCACTTGCTTCCTTTACTTATAAAATCTTAGTGTTGCCCCTCTCTTTTCTTCTAAGATGGCCAGCACAGCCTGGGGACATCCAGTCCCACAGCTCCTAGGAGCTGGAAGGAGAATGGAGGGGCTGAGTCGTCATGCATTATGCTGAATATTTACCCCTCATGCATGCTATTTGATTTTAAATCTAGCGTGTAATATGCTTTGCATCTAGCGTGTTGCTCTTGTGTGTTTTTTCCTTGCCCTGCCTGTCTCTTGCTGGCAGCTGCCATCACGAAACAAAAGGCAGCTGCCAGTTTGAGTGAACATCTCTCTCTCACTCTTTTCCCTCTTGCTCTTGGAGCTGATGCAACACCACTTCACAGGCTGGGTGGCAGACACTGATGCAAGGGGGGCTCACTGCCCTTAGGATGCTCGGGCATGCATTGCCTGTGAGATTCACTGCCAGAGCTCGAAGCCATGTTCAAGCTCTTGAACCTGGCTCAGCAGCAGCCAAGAGACAATTTGCTGTCACCCTGCCAGCACACCAGCTCAAGCAGCAGTGATTGCCCATTTCACAGGGTTTGATGTTGCTGCTTTTGGCAAAGGTGATGATTCATTAAATACTACTTTGGTCTTCTGCCCCAAGAGTCAAACTCAGGGATCTCCTCCTCCAAACAGGTGGTATTCCCATATCAGCTGAAAAAAAGCCTGGAAGCAGCAAGGCTGAACTGAAACGGCACTTGGAATAAGAGACTTTCTTGTGTCAAATTGAAGTGCCGTGAGGGGAAAGCAAGGTGAGATGCCAGGACCTAGACTCTCAAGCCAGCTGTGAGCCCTGGATGCTGCTGTTGTTTGGCCAGTGGGACTGTGCAGGGTGCAAGCTGCAGCACATGTTGATGGACTGCATCCCAAACTCACCCAGGATATTTATCCCTTGGTTTCTTTTAAGACTGGCTCACTCCATGTTCTGGGAGACTCTGGAGACTATCAGAGGGGTCAGTTTAGCTGTTTTTTCCAGAGATGGGAAGTATGGAAGAGATGCTTCTGCTTTTCTTGGGGAGCCTTTACCCTGAGCTATAAATGGGAACTTGCTTTGGGAAAACATGTTGAACTCTTGACTGCTGTAAATACCCATTGTCTGGGTAGTGCCTCTGAGAAGGGAGTGCTTCCTGCTGGAGAGGGATGGAGATTAACTCAAGTTTGCTGGAACTGTGGTCACTAGCACATCCTCAGTTTTTTCTTATCTCTCTGGGCTGTGGCAAGGAGATAGGGAAAAGGTGAGGGCAGGAAGGTTGTAAGAAACCAATCATGACCCCAAACGATAGTGTAAAATGAAAAAGCCGCGTAAATGCAAGCCTCAGTTCCTATAGGGAAGTTAGGAGATGAGACCCGAAACGCCCTCCTGGGAGTCTGGTGTGTGCTGAAGAAGCGTACCGAAACAAATTCTCATGCAAGCTGTATCACACTCATTGTCAGAGAAGCTGAGCCCTCACTCCTTTCCTTTGTGGCAATTTTCTTTCGGACAGCTTCTGTTTGGTTTTGGTGTGTTCTATTTATATTTTTTTCATAATAGAAATGGGTATCCTCCCATCACTAATTGTAAACTCTTTTACAAAAACCATGGGAATATGGGCTTGCTTTGAGGAGCAGTTTGAAAAGATCCTGGTTTTTTTGACTTGCCTGGTAATAAAGTCCAAAGCAGACACTGGTTTTTTTTAAATCATGGAGGAAAGTGAGGAAAAGAAGCTGCAGAAGACAGGTCTGAAGTCCTTGAGGAGCTGTCAGATCAGAGGAGAAATTACAAATGTAAGTGAGAAGTTTGTGCTTTTTATAAACGAAGAGCAAGCTATGCCTCCCAAGTGAAGACAATTTCCTCTAGATTGAGAAGGGTTGAAAATAAGCAAAGAATAAAAGCTTATTGCCACAAGCAAGGGAGGGCGTCTTGCATTGCTTCACAGCACTGACTTGCCTCTCAGATAGGCAGGCAGGCTGCCTGCACTGAAAGGGTGCACTGCCAGAAAAGAGAGGCAGGAAAAGACAGGCGTGAGCACTTCTGCCTGAGCTCTTATAATCTCCCTCACCTGAGCTCCTGGATGGAGTCCACAGGTTTTCTCTGGTTCCAAAAACTACATAGAAAGTACAGTTTATGGCAATATTTCCAGTTTGATTTATCTAAGCCACACACTAGAAGCGGAGTGTGAAGAAGCAGTAGCATAAATGAATGCCTGGATGCCTTCAGGTTCTCATGATCTTTGCGCTCTGGTTTCCTGGAGTTGTGCTGCGAGACCATCAGCGAGTCCCACTGCAAGGATCTCTGTTGCTGTGATGGGACGCGGGGCCAGAGGTGCTCTAACCTACACAATGGCTGTAAAATAGGTAAAGCATGGTTCTGCTCTGAAAACCAGTATATTTAACTCCTGCAACACTGATGAGTTACCACACCTATGACAGGGAGTGTATGAGTCAGATCCTTTCTCTTTGCCACCACCTGCACTGGCAAGTAAGGACTGACAGCTCCTGAATGTCTATCCTTTGGTATTGCTTTGGCTCCTCTCATCTGAAGGCAAAGGAGCTTTTCTTGATCTAGGTATTTTCCTAATAGCTTTCCCCTTTAAGGAGCTCTGTTTAGTAGCAGTTTTGAATGGTTGCACCATGTCCCCCTGTGCAGGGGCAGGCTGCTGCTGCCTGTGCTGAAGGCCCTGTGGGATTTGGCCTCTGAATTTCCATCCTGCAGGAGGGCAGCCTGCAGCAGTCCCTTACAGTGTACCTGGCATCTCCATGTCTTCCCTGTTTGGCTTCTGGCCCCTCTGTGGCTCTAGTCCCCCTTTGCCAGGCACAGCTCCTTTCTCCAGCACACACTATACTGCTCAAGTGGCCTGCCTCTTTCCTTAAGTGATAATGGTCCTCACAAAAGGATTCTAAACCATCTTCATTAGAGATATTAAAAGAATTCTCTTGCCCTGCTCTTTCCTCTGATCTTTCCACCCTGATCTTCTGTAAGCCTGCCTCGGTCTGTTGCTGTCCCTAGTCTCTGGTCAGCCAGTCCCTCCTCACTGACAGCTGGGGATCTTACCTCATTCACAAGGCAGCAGTGGCAGGGAAACAGGTTGTCCTCTGTTGTGGGTCTCTGGGAATGCCTCAGCTACTGCTCATCTGCTTCACCATTATTCTGATTTCCC
This sequence comes from Psittacus erithacus, assembly GCA_009867235.2. Taxonomy (NCBI): domain Eukaryota; kingdom Metazoa; phylum Chordata; class Aves; order Psittaciformes; family Psittacidae; genus Psittacus; species Psittacus erithacus. Next base: position 30,740 of record WYDI02009855.1, read on the forward strand.
TTCCAAGACCCTCTGTCCTCAACTAAAGGGCCTCCCTGGCCTCTCCTTCTTTCTTAATATCCCCTTCCTTCCTTCTGGCATGCTGCTCTGTCACCAGGCTGGGGTTTCTGCCACCCTGTCCTCACAGTGCACACTCTTGTCACCTCAGGCACATGGGCACCCACAAAGAGCAGCCCCAGGCCCCTAAAGTGGGCTGGTTCATCCTGTGACATAATGATCTTGGGGACGATCTCAGGGATCAGGAGGATCTGAGGGTGGTCTCACAGAGGGTGGGAGTCATGGTCCATGGTATGCTGGGGTGGACCCAGAGCCTGAAATAATTCACTTTCCTCTTGCCTGGACCTCTGCCCATCCTGAAGATAAATGCTGCTGAAACACAGAGGATCGAGGCCAACTTCTTCCCTCTCCCTCTAACATTCCTTGCTCAGTGAGAAAGTAGCTTGTGTATGACTGATTCCCCTTGTGAAAGGGAGAGAAAATCACTCAGCACACTCGGATGGAGTGTCAGGAGTGACAATGGGGATCAATCAGACTTCCATCTCCTAAAACAATCCAGTAGTCTTTTCTTTGCTGTGGCATGAACCAAGAAAAAATACTTCTTCCTTTACAACCCTTTTACTTGCCACTTCTTCAGCTGAAACTAAGGAGCGTACCTGACAGTGTAGAAATAGCCTCTGCTGAAGTCCATCCTGGGGGTTGCTTTCCAGTGGTAACATGCCAAGCAAGGACATGCCTGTCACTGCAGAGTCCCAGATTGCCCTCCTGTCCCCAGCCGCATTCCCAGGCTAGTGGGAATGATGCAGAGATGTTGAGACCCACTCTTTGCTAAACCCTTAGCCCTGGAGGAATCAGCAGATCATACTGTTTGCATACTGAGATGCCTTCTGTCACCCAGCCCTAAAAAGCCACTTGCTAAGGTGTAGGCTTGGGTCTCAGTGTGAAGTTTTCAGGCCAGAACCTCCCTACCAGTTCCCCAACCAGCAAAATCAACTCTTGTGCCTTACTGTTCAGTGTTACCAGCTTTTAACCGTGGCAAGCTGGGGACAGACATTAAACTTGCATTCAGTCTCAGAGAGAAGGATCAGAGGACAACAGAAAATGCCAGTTGCCTTAATACTGGAGGAGGTCCAGACCATCTGCATTCATAGAGGGACAGATCACAGCCAGCCGTGCCAGCAGGGCAATCCCAAGCTCTCCCTCCCCTTCCCACAGTAATGTCCCTTCTCAAGACTGGGGTGAACTATGGCTCATTGCATGGAGTTATGCTGCTGGGAAAAGTCCAGGTACATAACAAGATATAAAAACCTCATTAGTAAGCCAACAAGAGCAGACACAGTATGAGGCACTTGGGAAACCGGAGTATGGGGGTCTGCACTGCACAGCTAGGGCAGGTTCACTTCTAAAAGATCCCAGCAATGGGCACCTTTCCTGGGGGCCTTAGAGTTAACAGGGGCAACGTGCCAGCACTTGGAAATGCTCTGCAGTGGACTGTGAGGACACAATTTCCCCAGAGAGTAGCAGTGAAGAAACCTAGTCTCAGCCATCTCTAATCTCAGCAAACCATGGAAATCCCCTCTATTTTTTTCCATTAAAAGACTCTCTTGTGTGGGGAAGAGGAAGGCTGAGCTGGCACACTGTTGAAGCCTCCCTTTTAAGGTACCCTATAATAGCCCTTTTCTTATGTCTCCCCCCATCTGTCAGACCTGCCTGCCTCCGGGAAACGCGTCGGCAAGGCTGAATTTCAAGTGCCGTCTTACAACTGTTGCTTGCATGTCATCCGCCAAAAGGAAAGCAGAAAACGGGAGGATGCTAAGGGCTAAGATACAAGCAGCCTGTGTGTATGTGATGCAGGGAGACGGTTCATGGGTGGCTGAAGCTTGTGCTCTCTGAGCTGGGCTCCTGCTCTGCACAGCCTGGCCAAGTCGAGAGCCCTGCTCTGCACAGCCTGATTTCTCTGTGGTTTCTGCCTCAGTGAAGGCTCTGGCTCCGGCGTGTGGATTTCTCTTTAAGATGAGAGGGGGAACAAACCCCACAAAGCCTCCTCTCAGAAGCCAAACTTCCCCAGCTGAAGCCAATAAGGAGCAACCCAGCTGTTCCCGCTCCCCCGGCCTGGTACGGGCTCTGCAGGCAACAACCCCCCCAGCAGCCGGGGAGCCTGCGGGGTGCCGGTGGCCGTGGGACGGGGGCAGAGACCCGAGGCGACGGCCCCGCAGCGGGTGTCCCGTCTGGAAAGCCGGGACCCCGGGGAAGCGCGAGGTGCCTGACAGAGGGCTGACTCAGCGGGAGGCAGCGGTTTGTGTAACCTCCAGCAATCCATTATTACAAAGGGGCTTTCAGGAACTCCTCTGTGCCAGGCACAGCGAGGGTTATTGATTGAGGAGACAGCGTAAATGCGCAGAGAGGCTCCATCCATTAGGGCCGCTGCTCTCCACCAATTAGAAAAAAATCATTACTCAGCAGCCATCAATGGGCTCTGTGCAGCGCTGGAGTACACGCATTCAATCTATCTTCTCCCACCTCCCTGAAAACTTAATGACAACTATTAGAGCTCCGCTGAATGCCCGGTGTGTACAGAAGCGAAAGATTCATTCGGTAATCTTAGTAATTACGACGCCTTAGGAGAATGCATCCTAAATTCAAGCAAGGGTGCGAGGGGGGGTGGTGTGGGGGGAAAAGCCTGAATTCCTGTGTTGTGAAAGCCCTTGTCATGCTCAGCTTCCCGTCTCTTCCCACTCACCTGCTGCCTCCCCTTCCCTCTTCCCATGGCCTCTTGGTGGGATTTCTGGGCTTGCTTTTCTGCTTTCTCCCCCCTCCCCAGAAGGGAAACATAATTTTCTGAAAGCAAATTGAAGTGGGGTGACTTGGGAAATATTTGAGATCTCTGGATGAGGCACAAGCCTGGCAACACTGACAGCACTGCCCTGAGCAATTGAGGAGGTGAATTCCCATTTATAAAACCCCGTAGAACCATTCTGGAGCCCTGCTGGCATAACACATGCAGGGTGCAATTTATTTACTCTGCCACAGCCCTCTCCTTCCCCCCAGCCACCCAGCCTTTTCATTTACACATGGCAGGGCTGAGGCTGAGTGAGACCCTTGTCTGCCTCCTTGCCAATGCATGTCACTCCAAGTTACAGGGAAAGCAAAGTCCCAAGAGGGAATTTTTGGTAGAGCTCAAGGATGGACGTGACATGTCATTGAAGTTGAAAGGAGCAGTTACTTACAAGCAACAGTGCTTTTCACAGGCCTCCTCTTCTCCAATCCTGGAAGAGGTAAGTCATCATTATATGAGGGGCACCGACAGTGCTCAGCAGCAGCCAGAGCCTGGAGACTGCTGTCAGTCACGCCAGTGTTCAACACTGCACCTCCCAGCAAAGGAGTATCTTCCACACCACCAGCAGCTGTGCATCTGACAGATGCCATCAGGATAAGGGACAGCAAAAAGGGAAACATTGCTGTTCCCTGTTTAGTACCCTCTAGAGGAGCTGATCCTTCCAGGGGCAGCTCATACAGCATCAGCCTTCCTGGAGGGGAGGATCGCTAGTGCAAGGAGAAGACAAGCTCCCAGGGCCGGCCTCAGTTCAAAGTTGCAGGCTGATCTTGCAGAGGGTGAAGAAGCTGGATCACCACATCTCTGTAGCTAATCTCAGCATGTCTGGAATCAAGACATTAGCCATGAGCATCATAGCTAAGAGAGGTCTCAGTAACAGTTAAGTATGAACAGCATGAGACTTCTTAGGCCTTTGCTTGGACTCTGTCGTGGTTTAAGCCCAGCTGGTAATTCAGTACCACGCAGCTGTTCACTCACTCCCCCCCCCCCTTCCTCCC